>JAVQJS010162000.1:0-21872 GCA_036024795.1 Galaxias rostratus
CTCTATATATATATATATATATATATATATATATATTAAAACATGCACAATTGATCATTGGTAATTGGAATGGGAATAGCAGGGGAGGCGTTGTATCCCAGTGATCAGATGTTCTCCTCGTATATTACTCCTATGATGCCTGTGTGGCTGCCTGGTTTGGAAATGCCTGTGATGTCACATACTCATTTATTTTGGGAGTAAAGGATGCTTTGTGTATTGATTAGGTGTTGCGACTGTGTTAGCAGCTCTGCGAGTGTGCAATATATGTCCTGAGGCAATCTTTCCTCTGGTTGTCCTGCGGTTCTCTTGAACTCCATAATCTTAATTTAGAATAAAAAATTTGAATGCAACATGCACTGTTTTTTACATAATGATTTTGTCACAGGTTCACTCGCCTTAGTTGAAAGAAACCAAGGATCATTAAGGCAGTTTAAATCATAGTAAATTAGCAAGTAAATTATCAGAACTGAATTGAAACCATACTCGTACATTTTCCATATTTGTGTCTGGCTGCTTTCCTCTTTAGTTTCCCCCTTTTTACCAGATTAATTTCTGAGATTTTCTACTCAACAAGCCCCCCTCCCTTTTCTCTATTTTTCCTCGGCAGTTTTCCCCAGACAGGTTCCACAGTGTTTTAGAGGGGATGGATTTAATTGCTCTGTGGGGATTGGTTGGCTGTGCCGGGCTCGGCTGTTTAATTAGTGTACCCTGCCGGGATTGGTTTAATGCTTCATGATCTTGAAATTGTCTGATTGTTCAGCCCTCTGGGGACTCTCTCTGCCTACGTAGGCCAGCAGGTTTAGCTAAACGTTGCTCCAGGCTCTAGCTGGATGAGGCTGGAGGAAGAAGCCCCTTAGAGCTCCAATAGAAATATTTAAACCGGAAGGCCAGTGCTTTTATGTGGACACACCTGGGAACCCACATGTAAAAAGGACACTGCTCTTTGCCCTCTCCACCCAAGAGCTTTTATAACACTGTATAGCAACAGGTCAATCAAAAGAATCAAGCTATGTTCATGCGTGCATCAGAAAGATATACTTTACAAGCATATTAATATTCAATAGGTACAATTCAAACTTTCTCTACAAGGTGGGTTGGTATGGTAAGTTAGAAAGACTGCATGCTTTTTATTTTTATTTTTTTTATTTATTTTTTTACCACATTTTATTCTTGAATACTAATAGAGCGTGGGCTTTATGTCTTTTTTTGTGAGGCTTTAAGGAAGGCGCTTGTGGAGCTATGAGTTATGGATTTTGTCACCTTGAGACAAGCAGTTGAAGAAATTATTTTTGTGCAAATAGGATAAGGGTCCGTGTGTCCCTTCTCTGCCATGGGATGCCCTTGGCTTGCTTCAATCATGGCAGATATGTTGACCTTAACAGTAAATGTGCTTGGCATCCGATCCAGGACGAGCAAAAGGGAGGGGTGCTCTGGTGGGGAGTCCGACTACAGATTGTACATATTGAAGGCTGAAGTAATTTCGTCTCATCACACTTATTTAGCACACCCTCTCAAAGACCCCAACCTTGAAAGTGAATGAATCATCTGTGGGTGATAATAAGAATATCTTCTTGAACCCATGTCCTCTCGGTGCAGGAAGTGTAGGTGTCTATAGCGAGGCTTATTTTGTGCTCATTGAGTATGTATATAAATCATCCAGGCTGGTGCCACCTTAATGTAATGTGTGCCACTGTTGTTGATTGGTTCGTTGACGGTCTACTCAAGAGGTTACTTTAGCCAGAGTTTGATATTCCCTGTTGTGTTTACACCCACGGAAAGACCAGCAGCTATGGGGATGCATACCGTATGATCACGACGGGGACGGAACCTGGCAACCGAGCGACTGCTAGGAGCTTGGCCAACCCCGGGCCTGGTCCCTTACCCTCCTAGAGAGAGATGCCCTGATTACTGAGTGACTTTATGGTGAAGGGGTTTCAAGGTGCTCTTATTGCTGTTTGTTAAGCTAATGACGAAGGGCTGACTAATCAAAGGGGCTTTGCTCATATTCCTTCTAATGCAAATGTGCAAACAAATGCATTCACAAAGTGTATATGTTAATATTTGATAATGATTTATTTCAATCACATATACATTGACCATATTTATTATTCATTGTATTTATTTATTTACTTACCAAGTTGGCTGGTAATATATGGCCACTTATTTAGCTCTTAATTTAGCCTCAGGGGGATGACTGTGTTATACTTTAGGGCCCTCGTTGTGTTTCGAATTTTATTAGTAAGTCCCAGAGCCCCTCAGTCCTACCCTCTACTTCCTCACGTTTTAAGCAGGGGGTTGAGTCTGCCGTCCGTCTAGACGTGTGGCATCATTAACCTGCTGTGACCTCGGCCATTGATGAATTTGCTCTCACATCCCCGGCAGCTTAGTGTTAGCGACCTTAGGCTCCTCCTCCCTAACGGGCACGTCCACTGGGACCCGAAGCCTCCTCCGGACTGGCCATTAGAGCCACTAGTCTCCATAGCCAGGCATTAATAGCAGAGGTGGCCACAGCCTCCCCTAGACTGCTGAATAATTCAGGGAGTCTGGGCAGTGTCTGGTCTCGGGGCACAGGGGGGATCTGAGCTGAGGTGCACGGTGCACAGGGCTACGTGGAGGTGTAGGGGTTAATAACAGGTCGTCCACACTGTGTCAGCAGATGCTCCCCCCCTGCACTCTCCTACACCACCCGCCCCACCCCATGTATGAAAGAATCCTGTTCAGTTTCGAAATGGATCAATTTTTAATCAGCGAAGCATCTGACTGCGGTCAATACCATTGTCGCTGGGAAGACAGTTGCCGGACAGCCGTCTTTATTTACAGGAATGTTTGTTTTTTACTGTATTCAGATGTAGATGAAATGGCCCACTCAGACTACTGCACCAGTGCAGTCTCCGGCCTCTCCCAGCTTCAGCCTTAATGCGTGTTTCTAACAAAGCTGGCCAGTCATTCTAACGTCAGTAACTATTGAAGCAATATGAATTACAGAAACAAAGCAGTTCGCTTAATGGATTAAACTGATTAAACATACTCATGTAGATCTTGCGTTTGTATCTAATAACTGTATCATGACTGCCTACTCTGCTCTCTCCCATTTGCATGTACATAAGTACTGAGTAGGAGTGAGGAGCTGGAAAACTGCTGTAATATCGCCATCAAATTTGCATTGGGCCACAGGGAGATTTCAACATTTTAAAATAATAAGAGGGCCTATAAACCCAGAATTCAGACCCTCAACATTATTGCTGACGGGATCTCAGTGAGAGTAGCGCAGTAGCCTAAGTCCTCCATTTAGAATGTTTTTTCAGCTCCCCGTTTTTCAATGTCTCTCAATCAGCCAATTTGTTTCTGTCAGAAGTTCAAGGATGTTTCGGTTAACAGAGTTTTACAAGCATTCCTAAGCCACTGAATGAGCACTGCTACCTAAGATTTGTTCACATTCCATTTGCTGTAAACACTTTCAAGCTAATACATTTCACATAGCTATTCTTACTATTGTTGCAATCATTATAAGATAGTCAATGTACTGTGGTTCTGCTTTGCGCCACACGAAAGGCCTAAATGTTTTTAGTAAAATACTACAATAAATGTAGTCTCCAAACTTTAAAATTTTATGTAGCTATTTCTTATTGAATGCACTTATTTAGCTGTTTCTACCATTCAAACTTTAGATATAGCCCAGAAGAGAAGTCTATTCCGCAAAAGCTGCTTAGTTTCAATCTTCAGGGGCGCAAACCGCACCATTTGCTTGCTGCGGTGTCAAGACGAGACAGGCTGCACGATACCCATTTCCATTAGCAGCTTAGGAAAGTTCATTACTGAAAGAACTTTGTTTGACTTTATTATTTGATCATTCTAACAAGTAAACACTATAATTTACATACATTCTTTTTAGAAGAACAATGGCTGTACAGGGCAGCATGGTGGCGCAGTGGTTAGCACTGTTGCCTCACAGTAAGAAGGTCCTGGTTTCGATCCCCACCTGAGGGCCTTTCTGTGTGGAGTTTGCATGTTCTCCCCGTGTTAGCGTGGGTTTCCTCCGGGTACTCCAGTTTCCAACCACAGTCCAAAAACATGGAGGTTCATTGGTGACTCTAAATTGTCCATAGGTGTGAATGTGGGTGTAAGTTGTATGTATATGTGTTAGCCCTGCGTTGGACTGGCGATCTGTCCAGGGTGTACCCTGCCTCTCGCCTGAAGTCGGCTGAAATAGGTTCCAGCCTGAATTCTGAGTCCCGCTTGGTCTTGCTGCCATCCACCAGTAGCCTATCTGTATTGCCTGTTTGTCTATTTAATATGCAATGGCAGTCATTCAGGGACTCATTTTGTCCCAGTGTAAACTAACCGGCTACAATGATGAGCTGGAGCTACGGAAGCAGTGTCCATTGTTGTGTCAGTTCATTGACAGACCAGCAAACCCTTAAATGTTCTCTGAAGTGGTCTTGGCTTGTTCCCTGCAACTCACAAACATTCCTGAGCATTACCGGTGTATATGTATTATACAAGCTGTAAGTGGATTCACTCAATGGGAGATTTTGAATGGTTAATTGCACGTATGGATTGAGAGTCCATTAGGAGACCTCAGTGTCTTGGACTCATGCATGAGCAGCAGTACAGACGTACTTGTTTTGATTGATTGATGCATTGACTTTCTGGCTTTTTATCCGTGAGAGGTAAATAGAAAAAAAAACTCAATCAAAAGAGAACATTGCCGTTAAGAGTTGTATGCAAGGCCAGTTTTAAACACCACTATTTTAATATGTCAAATGTCAAGTTCCTGAATCAACCTTGACCAGCTTTGTTTGTCTAGTTGATGCAAGCTTGCTTCAGGGTGGCACCGTAAATGTCCTGAGGGAAATATCAGGCTTATTTATTGGAGCCTTTTTAGCCTCAGTTCAATAAGCGCAGTCTGAGGGGCTGGGATACAGAGGCACTTTCTGGAGGAGAAGGAGGAGCCGGGTCTGGCGTCAGCCCCATTGACAAGCTCTTATTTACCGTCCAGATCTATGACTCATTTTATGTACCTAATCGTAAAGCACTGAGATTTATCGGAGGTAACAGGACAGTGGGGAATACCCCAGGAGACTTACTGATTGCCCCCCTCCCCTGATCGGACTGTAGGTATACCTGTACTGGAAAAGTGCGCATTTCTTGGAAGGCTGGGGCATTGTCAAGGGGGGCTTCTTGATTAAGACGGCCATATTTCTACCAGTTCAGGACAGCTGATTGGCCATCCAATAAAGCAGAGGGTCATAAAGAATGGATGGGTTAATTGATGGCTCTGGAAGGATTAAGAACAGCTTATTGGTTGGATGCTGTGACCCCTGGCAGTGCTAACAATGCATTGCCTGACTGGGCTTTCAGGGAGCGTCCGAGTGGATGTCTATAGAACTCACCACCGACTTATCAGAAAATTACCCAGATAGGGTTGTTAAATAGAGCTTATAAAGTTGGCACTGGTTCCTCCATATTTTTTTGATTCATTGCCAGTCTTTAAAAAAGTTGATTTACACTCACTATTCAGCTTAATTCATGTATAAATTTAATTCATGTATACCATTCATGTAATTCCACATGTGACCGCAAAAGGTTATTGTAAAAGTGTCTTTGTTCTGACATATGCACTTGGTAAACCTGTTCTATCTTTGTACTGAATATTAAAATGAAAATGTCATTGTTTTGCATGCTGTTTAATCCAATAATGATTTGATGTAACAAACTGCCATAATATCTTTCAGCACAGTTAATCGGAGCAGACTTAGCCCTGTCACTTTTTATTAACCTCTCCTGCAATGAGAGGGGCATCACTAATCTGCCATTGTTGGGTTTGGCCGTCTCTAGCTACTGCAAAACTGATTTGGCAGTCAGTGCTAAAGTAAAGGCTTTATAATGACAACAGGGGCCTACTGCTATTGGTGCCAACAATGTAAAATGGAATAATGTAGTTCCCTCTGAATTAGATAGGAAGTAGATGGTGGAAGGGATTTTCAAAGGGAGTAGGAGTGAAGGGGCTCCCTTTTTGTTTGTCCCTCTCCTGTCATTTCACCCACTCTCCCTAGTGAAAATAGACCAACAATTTAATCCCCAGTGACCTTTAAATTCTGTCTGTGTGTTTATGTGCCTTTGTGTGGGATTGAGCTGGTGTGTGGTGGTGGTGATGGTGTGTGTGTGTGTGTGTGTGTGTGTGTGTGTGTGTCCGTATCTCTGTCTGTGCATGCATTAGTCTGTCTCGTTCCGCCTGCCTTCATCTAGATCCATCTAAGCCTGATGTAATGTCCCCAAAATTGTATTTATACATTTATTTGCTTATGCTGCGAAACATTTCTCGACACATTTTTTATTTGAATGGGAGACGAGCTTAATGCGGAAGTATTTGAACGGAAGACATGACATGCTGACCTCAGCCTGAACAGCAGGGCAGCATCTGCAGCGTCAACACACTATTTGACTCTTGTGTCCCCCATGCAACTGGGTAACTTAAAAGAGAGAGCTGATTGGTCACTCTCTCCGCCTCCTCTTCGTAAGGGAGGAAGTTATCGGTCGGGGAGATGAAGTAGCAGTAATTTCTCATGTGCTATGCTCATTTTGTCAGTTTGAATGTTCCACTTATTCAGTGTTTTTTGACTTGCTGAGCTTGAGGGGTTCTGAGTGCCATTTCGCAGCCAGATCTGAGTTGTGTTGATTGAATTAGACAAATTCGGAGGATAGTTAAGAACCGCAAGGCGCTGCAAAACTGTCTGCTTCCAAACTGGTGAAAATGAGATGCTGCCACATCAATGAGCTAGCCGACTTTGCTTGATGTCAGTGGTGGGTTATATCAGTCGACACCCTTACCTCCTAAAGCTGGAACCAGTTCCCCCGTTTCCTTTAATGTTTATCCAAATAGAATTAATCACAATCCTTAAAACCTCTGCTCGTGACAGTGCCCGACATTTGCACAGCTTTGTTTACTTCTCTCATGTAAGCGTTATATGACTCTTTTTTTTTTGCTGCCAACAAGTGAAGTTTTAACATAATAAACAGCTAGGAGGTGTGCATACATGTGACATTGTAATGTGAATGTAAATTGCCTGGTGACAACATTTAGACATTTCAGTGGAGTGTTCAAATTAATATTATTCTGGAAATTGTTAAATGAGTGCTGCAATAAAATTCCATATAAATACTCGTACAACTGATTTCGTACAACTTTTAAAATAATTGCAAAAGTCTGCATATAGGTTTGGTATGTTTGACTTCTAGGCTGTTATATTTTGTAATGTAGACCAAAATCCTTGCACATTTGCAACATAACAGAAAATATATTGTCTAGTTGTTCTTTACAGAAATCTGTTTTCTGTTCTCACAACTGTGATGTGTTCTTCCACACACAGATCCACAATTCATTTTGGTCCCTTCCCACTACCTCGAGAATTCCCTGTATCAATAAGCCAAAAGGTGAGGCATAATGAACAGCTGCTACTTGACTGAAAAACAAATACTTTCCTGTGTTTAATGTAGAGCACAAGGGCTGCTCAATTAAATGTCAATCTTATTTTCTAGGAAGAATCTTATTTGTAAGTCATGATATGGGGAGATGGCATACAATTCAACCATTTGCTCTGTCTGTTCCTGCATTTCAGCAGGAAGAACAGAGATATGTGTCCGTCTGTGTGTTTGGTTCTGCATGTGTGTGATGGAAAATAAGAAAATGGCGGGGGTCTTTCCTGGGTCCCAAGGGCGTTAGACTGTGGGCTAGGAGGGTGGGAGTGCAGTGGAACATGGGGTGTCAAAGGCTAATTTTCAAAGCCACTCGCGGGTACCCATCTCTCACTGTGAAGTGGCAAGCGTGGCGAGTGGCTTGCACGTTGTCATGGATACTAAAGCATGGGACCCCAGAGATGGCTAGCAAGGGAACGAATGGCCGCCCTGCCTATAGGATTCCTGTCAGCTCTGGCCTGATAGATGGCATTGATGGACCATTTGTCATACTGTAATTGTTCTCAGCAAACACAGAATACCCACTAGTATAAACAGGGTTGTGCCGCTGGGCTAATAAAGCGGAGGAATGGGAAAGGATGCGCTGATCCACTGCCGCTTTCACTTAAAGAGACACTGGCTCCGTTGTCCAGGCACTCTGGACTGATAAGACCAGAAAGAGGGCTGAAGAAAATCCGGCCAAGACAATAAAACAAGCCAATCATAAAGCAAACGGCAGTCACTTCTTAGTATCGATGCGGCTAGACGGGGGGTTGGGGGGGGATCGGTGCTGGGGGGGTGGGGGGATGGGGGGGGGCAGAGAGAAGTGTTGACAGCCCGGGGAGCAACAGTAGTAGGTTGGAGAGTGATATTCCTTTTTCACACCCCTATTTATTTGACCAGTGAAACGGTGTGGGAGAATGCTTGTCTAAGATAACAAATAAAACGGCTGGCACAGATTCATGACCAAGGTCCTGGACCTTTCTCTCTGCCCGCTGTGAGAGGGTGAGGTGCCTGAGTTGAGTACAAATGATACAGTGTACAAGGATAGTATTTGCCGCCCCTGTATAGTTATGAGTACAATATCTATTCTAGGGGTCCAGGGAATAATGTACTAGATTATTTTAGATGTGTTTATTTATTTCAAACATGTATAAAACAAGAAAATATATAACTGTATCTATCTATTTATATCTTTTTTTCAATTTACAGCAAGAATAAACAATACATTCTAACTAAACAACATGAATAAATATCCAAAATGTAGCCTGAAGAAGTAATGTACTTGTCTTGTCCTGCCCCATCGAGGAAGTACTCTTCCTCAATGTGGTGGATGGTGAGATTAACGTGACCACCCAGGTGTGCGTTATGGGACATATCTCAGTGCTTTTGATGGAAATTGGAATTATTTAAACATCAACCCCAACTTTATCATTCTTGATTTTGCCAAACCGTGGTCGTCTGTGGATACCCATAGAGTTTAATGTCATCCATCACATGACTTTGACCAGACTTTGCTTTTTTATTTATTTAATAATTTCTCCTTAAACAAACTTCCGAGTGTTGTAGATAAAACCCTGTCTAATGAGGATACACTTGACTTTCCCAAGGTTCACTCTTATCTCTATCTTCCCTTTTTCAACGCTAATTTATGGTGTTTTGAGAGTCTTTCACCCTTGCCCTTTTACTGTATCCCACTTACAAGCTTTGTTACGCCGGAGGGTCTATGCATATGCGTGAAAGCCTGACAATGGTGTCCCACGGCCCTATGGTTTTGTGTGGCAGAGTCCCGGAGGAGCTCCTGGCCCCACTGGATGCACCCTGACACACGGTGACACCTGGAGCACTTTAGCATGACCTGGCTGCTCACCTCCTGCCTGATGGACAGATTAAAGCACCATTAAGCATAATTACTATTTCGGTTGGAGAGGCCAACTCGACATGTCAGAAATGGTTACAAATTGCGGCAACCCTGCCCCCCTCTCTGGCTCTTAAATTGTGAATTTCATTAAGTTTATCTGCTTTTACTATCAACAAGTTTGGACTTTGACAGCCTGTGGTGGAAGATGAACAACTAGTCAGAGGCAATTGTAGCTACTAAAAAAGTAAGATGTTGAACTTGTTGAAGTGCATCTACTTTATTTGGTTTGCTCTCCTAATCAAAGTGCCAATGGTGCAGATAGGCGGTTGATACGACCATGGCGTGGGACTGATATGTACCTGTGTGTGCGTACGTGTGTATGCTGTATGTATGTATGTCTGATTACTTCAAAGGTGGTGAGGTGGTGTGACACGGTTGCAGTGGTTTGCCAGCTCCTTAGGGCGTAATGCCAGTTGTACATGCGATCGTGCAGCAGTGGCTAATAATGTACTTATCTGTGAATCCACAGGAAAGGACACATTCCCACCCTGGGGAATTTGGTCAATGTCATCATCTCGGCAGGTGGCCATGGCATAAGACAAAGTTCTCCGGTTTTGACGTCAGGGCTGTTTATTATAAGACCCCCTTTACAGTAACCTTCCCCTCTTGCTTCCCTCTCACCCTCACTTGGGCCGATTATTACACCCATGGTGAGAACAAACAGTTTCTCTACTTAATAATTCACATCACTTTCATCTGATATTCAGTTACCATGGGCAATTTAGTAGTTGAATAATTTTGTGAAAAATTCATTTATTATCGCTGTGCGTTATGAATCTGGAGAGACGGAGAATGGAGTGGAGGAGGATTTTAAATTACGTCTGTGGAGCGAGGGATCTAGGGAAAGGTAATGTGTTCTAATGTTCTCAGCCATATGCATTGTTTTCAGGGCTCATCGGTTTTACATCGATTCCCACTGAAGTGTTTAATTGCATCATGAATATGATCTAATTCTGTCCTTTTCGCTGAAACAGGAGCGCTCTCTGCGAATGAGGTATAGCCTTGACAGTGCCACATCAGGATGTATTTTATAAGGAATGTAAATTATAGTGTTAAATTAGCCTGGTAAGATAACTAGCCGGCACAAGGGAATGGACTCAACAGTGAAATTTAGTGTCAAAAGGCCGTGAAGGGATAAATCATCTCTCTCTGCTCTCTACTACGCCCTATCAAACTTAATCATTCCCATTGGTTTGTAATAGCTCCTGTTTCCTGCGCTGTCCCAGGATTTCTGAGAGGTTTGTGCTCAGGATTCCCATTAACTGGCATCCTCGTTCGATGTGAGAAAGTCATTTTGGCAACTTTGATAACCTTTAATAACGTTACTTTGACATTTGATTGCATTTATTGACAGCCCTCTTGATTAAAAAATAATTAGCCTCAATTAACGATGATATCAAAACTATAGTGAAATTGTTTGTTTTATATCTAAATGCTCTACTTTAATTCTTCTTTATCTATGCACTAATCTAGTTGTTTATGAAACATTGAGTCAAGTCAAGAATGTTCAGACGTTTTCGAATACCATGTAATCTATGTTTCATATTCTGGAGAGTGGTGCGGTTGCAATGTTTTTGCCAATTTTCGCGTTTCTCTCTGCCCTGGAAATATCTGGTCCACATAGTGAAAGTCCCTCTTGTTGCCCAAAACGGCTCTTAAGAATCGGTTAAAGTCTATTACTTCTCACCAGCAGCGTCTCTTTTCATTTTTCCTCTGAAGAAGGACCCAGGGACGAATGAGAGCAGGTGAAGGAGAGCAGATCTTTGTTATGTAGTCTAGTCAGTGGGGTATTCATAAAACAGATAAAAGCAGTTAGGAAGGCTGTGGCTTGAGTGAAGGAGCTTTCCCTGCACCCTTCCCCTCAGTCCTTGAGTGTTTGAGTGCCCAGCCTTTCTCTTGGGTTACTCTCGACTTGGCCGGGTAGCAGCCTTTTTTCATTCTACACTATCCGCCGCATTGGTCTCCTTTGCATTGATAACCCCAAGTAGAAACATTTTGACCCATACTGCAGCTTGATGTGAGAACTGGCTTTTTCAATGTTCCCAGAGAACTCCAAGGAGCCCCTTTCACATACGACCCGAGTCACTCTGAACACACTCGACCTGGATGTGAGACATACATTCACAGAAACCAAGCTGAATTAGGGGTGCAGCTGGATATGCGCTTCACCTCCCTTTTATTTGAGTTTTTATCAAGGTACAGCTTAAGACATCAGTTTGTGAACTTAATTAAATTCAACTTGTCGTTTTTGGTTTGTATTTATTCTACTGTCTACACCACAAAAGATGGTAAAGGTACCGTCGGTATTTTAGCTGTTGTTCTGCTGATGATGACAGTCCGGCAGAGAAAAGGTCCCCCTAAATGATCAAGTGGGGCTATTGTTGTTTTCCCTGTTGTTTCTTTCCTGCAGCAGGGTTGGTGGTGGTGGTGGGGGGCTTTGGTGAGGGATAGGTATGTTAAATGAGCTATGGGAGGTCTGCTGAGGCGCTTTTCAGGTGGGGGATGGCGGGTGGGGAGAATCAGTCAGAAGAGAATTGCTGTGTTGGGCATTTGAGGCAGCTGTGTGAAGTCATTTTCCGGGAGTGCAGGCGGGAGAGAGGTGCGATTTAGGCAGCGCCTCTGAGCCGGAACAAGTCTGTCTGGGAAGGGATGAAGGCTACAAACCATAGATCTAATTCCCTGCTCTCTGCTAGACGGCGGAGACACTCACACTCACAGCCAGTGTGAATTAGGCCCATTTGCTCCCCTCAGGCTGAGCTGAACATACACCGAAGCAGGCCTAGAGAAGCTGACAGACTCCTCACATCCTGCCCCATCACGCATTTCTCGGCTGTTTCCAGCCCACTTCCAAAAGCTGTCTCCAGCTTGCGTGATTTTCTGGGGGTTTCTGGGCTACAGGTCTTCATTATTGCTGACATTATCATGAACACACGGTGGGGAAACAGGCTACAACTTGGTGTTTACAGTAAGCAAAAAGGGCCTTCAAACCGGCGGTGCAGGAATCATGTGTTCCCGTGGCTCAATCGATGGAGTGCGTGAAAAACTCTTGTCTTTTATAATGTGGGAAATGGGTTGGCTCAAGTCATTGTCCTTTCCCCCGACCCACCCCCCCATCCACCCCCCCACCCGAGGTCAGGTATGGTTCACGAGACTGCGTGCTGTGGTTGGCTAGTCAAGTGACCACCCTTTAACCTCTCCTACTACCTACGTGTAGCACGACACACAGTGACCCCTCCCCCCTTGTTCCTATACACCTAACATAGATCCACTGGCCCCGGCACACCAGCCTGACCCCCAGAGCCAGGCAATATTGGGTGGCGTAGCTGAGATCAATGTGGTCGACTCAAATAGATTCTGTCCCTCTGCCCTCCCTCACTGTGCGATTGGACACAGTTTGCTAATGGGTCAACTGCTGTTTTGGAGAGACCTGGTGAGTGCTCTTGACTGTTGTCCAAATTATTCCTCTCTGAATGCGAGCTATAGCCTGTGATATATCCATTACCTTTCTAAGATGCATGGGCTTTCTATTTTAAATATGGACTATCCTGTATCCAAAATGTGTTTGATTGTTTTAGGTTTGGGATTACACATTTGAAACTATCAGGGCAGCGATACAGAAATTGTTCTCTCCTCTGTTGCACTGTTGTAATCTCCCATCACAGTCCTCTGCACCCTGTGGACCCGGTAATGAGCTGTATTACATGCTCTGTAGTGGGCATGTCTTGTGTTAGGGGGCTGCATTCAATATGCGGCCCCTGAATGGATGGGAAGGCTCTTTGTGTGTCTTCGAGAGGTAGTGAATTGAAACTGTGTGCACTGAGTGAAGCTGATGAGGAGAGAGCGAGTCCTGAGAGGAACATGTTGTTGCCTGGCAGGCAAGCATGCACTGTCGTGGGTTTTGCGTGCATAAACGTGTGTGTGTGTGTGTGTGTGTGTGTGTGTGTGTGTCTTTGTGTGTCTGTGTTTCAAGGAATGTGCATTTGAAGTGAATGTGGGTTGAATTAGTTTTGGTTATTCAGTTTACTTAGCCTGCATTTTCAAATGGCCTGCCAAGAGGTATATTATATGAATGAGAATCCAGGCTGCTCATTCATCATTTCAGCCTATCATTGTGACCCATTACAATGACTAGCGAATGGCCTAGCTGAAGGGCTAAGTGATTTTATGAAGCAATGTCATAGGCTCAGGTCTCATTCCCTTTCCCAGAAATGCATTTTCTCTTTAGATGGCAACAACAGCATTTGCACTTAAAACATATTCTTTAATCTTCTGTTATTTTACATACAAATTGCATCCTGGGCGATGCATTCATCATTGCTCATATCCAGCCCACTCTTAAATGAAAAATGTATCGGAGATGAATAATGGATCCCTCCATAGTATAATTTTGTGTTTCTTGAATATAGTGAGGGATCCTCCTCTGCTTTATTTTCCTAATTTTCTAGACTGCATGAGGGGAATGATATGAAAGAAATTACATCTAAACTGGGCTGATTGTTCCACTGGAAATGCGTGGAAAAGGCTCACAAAGTATGAAGGGCATCCGAAGTCATGTTCAGTACCGCACCTACTTATTTACCGTACTTCACTGTACTCCACTTTATTGTAGTGGTAAAGTCAGCGAGGATACAGAGCCCTGCCGACCGTCGGATATTGTGTCTCCATGTGGGCGTATGTGTAAAATGCACATCTGGATGAGAGTGCAGTGGGGCAGATGGAACCATGGCTTACTGTGGCGGCCAACTCACGCAGGTGCAGCATGGACGGCTGTGTGGCTGTGGTGATCCTATGGGGGCTATGGGTGGGCAGCCTTGTGAGACGCTGTGAGAATTGGGGTTGAGTACCCTGGCCCCTCTGTCTTTATCTCTAATTACATGTCGGGGGTTTTGGGAGATTGGGCAGGGCTGTAAACCCCTGCAGATATGCCTGGCAGTACCCCCCCCCCCCCCCCTCAGGCAGCAGCCAGCGGGTCCAGGGGTGTGAAGCAGAACCGGGCCTGGTGGAGCTGTAATCCCACCGCAGACGCTCTCCCCGGGGAGCGCTGGAGCTCGGCGCTCCCCTCCCCTCCTCGGCGGTTCTGCCGCCTGGCTCGTTCCATCCGGCACAGGGGGGAGAGGCCCACGGCGGCTCTGGCGGAGGCAGCCCACTCGGTCGTGCTCTAGTTGTTTTTGTCGGTTTGTCGTCCCTAAAGTTTCCACCCTATCCTAGGAGACGTCCTGACACAGAGTTGCAGATGGGAGGCAGCGGACCGTGGCAGTTTGTGTCACGATGTGGATTGGAATTCACAGTTGGGATGAAATATGGAAATATGAAACAAATATGTCATTATGCCCCGCCCCCTCCCCCCCCCCCCCCCCCACACTTTGCTCATCTATCCGTTTCCGTGAATAGTACCCCTCCTTCGTTTTAACCTTGGTGCGGGTATAGTAATGAAATAGGCGCTGAGAAGCTGTGAGACATTGTGAAGGTCAATTTCTGTTCGTCGGACGAGGACCGGCAAATAGGCTTTTGGCTATCCACTACTTTTCTTGTTGAAACCGACTGGTGCACTTGGCAACAAAACGCATAATCACATTGTAAAGAAAATTCCATTTCGGCCTGAATTTGTCATCTGTTTGACTGTCCTCTGTTGATGGTATTAAACGGAACCATGGAGGAGAGTTGCGAATGCTTCAGCCCAAATGAAGAGGGTAGAATTATTCCCACTCAGTTAAGTGTCCTTTGATTCCTTTGCAAGTTTAATCTGCAGAAATCAATAAGAGGCTGCATGTTGGGCCCGTGAGTCAACAGCAGCAGTGTTTGATGGGTAAACGGACAACCAAATGGATGATGTGGAAAGACATTCATCTTTCTTTAAGCAAATTGGGCAGCTAGGTCCCGACTAATTGATTGATTGCGTGACTTGCTGATACAATCAAAGCCTGGCCTGATTTATGGCGATAAATCGATTGATTAATAAGGTTTGCCGTGATGGAGGGAGGGGGTGCTGTGATAGGGGTGAAGAGGAAGGGATGGACACCTCCAAGTCCAGCATCCGTCTTGGAGCCATCAGCCATGTTGGTTTAGTGTGGTAATGAGAAAGGCCAGGGATCTCCCAGATGACATTTACAAAGAGCTGGCGCTGACCTGCTCCCTAGATTAACCTCCTTGTTCACATAAGCACTGCTGATATTAAAAAGGATGGGGAGCCAGAGCCAGGGAAAAAATGAAGTGTGATTTTTTTCAGTGCACCGTTTGCATACATCATTACCAAAACAACGAAAAATCAATTGCACATTCCACAGTAAATAAAAACAAATATCTTGAGCTGAGTATTGCGCGGTCCTCTTGTTGACTCTTTCCAGATCACATTTAGTTGGTTGTTTAGATGCTGATTTACGGCAAGATGGAGCCCATTCCCTCTACTGTAGTGCCTGTTTGCCTGTTCAGAATATGAAATGGAAGTTAAACACTGTGAATCTCCAGTGTGGTGAGGAGGGCCCTGGACGTGTGGGCAGTGTAGCATCAAATAGATTGTGTTTCCTCCTGTGTAAATGCCTAATGTGTGCGGAGTGCTTTGACACAGATGAATGTGAGGAATTTGCTGTAAAGACTTTACAGGCCTTTTGAGAGACACGGCTGGGAACTGGTTGGATAGAACACACTGCACACCCCTGAAAACAAGAGCACACCGACACACACACGGTTGCGAACCTACACGAGTGCTTGCACGTACACACACATCTACACACACCCCTCTAAGGTAAGCAGCCATATCAAACTGTTAAAGCTGGGGTGGACATCTGGGATTCTTTTTTATTTGCTTTGGGTCAGAAATGGCTGTCCTGGTAATGTGATGTGCAGTAGATCACAAAATCACTCTCTTCTTTACACCGTGTATCTGTAACTTGATTTGGCAGCGGGAGTAGACATTCTCTCGGCCACGGATTCCGTGCCGTTTAGCTCCAGAAAGCACAATATCAAAATGACTCACGTATAAACTGTCATTTTGAGGAGCTGTTCTCTCCTTCTGTGCGGCGTTAACTCGGCTGCTAGGCCTTCAAGCCTTTGTGACAGCACTCAAAGCTCTCCGCCGCTCGCTGTCAGCTCAGGTTCTATTCCCACTCTCACCGCTCTATTTAGATAACTTTATTTTTGGTTCAAATGCCGTAAAAAGAGAAGAAAAGCGAGACACAGGGAGAAGGAGGGTAAAGGCGCGCCGCGCCTCCGTCAGACAGGTGGCCCTGGTTCGTGTCGCTTGGCCCTGGGGGCCCCGCTTTCTGAGTCTGGGAGAGAAGAGGGACCCGTCTCGCAGAGCTACACAGGTGGTGTGAAGCGCAGCCCTCTCTTCTCACCTGAAATATTCAGATTCTTCCAGCGGCGGAGCTTTGATCTTCCAGCAATCGACAAGGGAAATAGGGAGAGCAGGGGAGGGGGGGTGACAACAACAACAAGAGGAAGAGCAGCACACCTGAGAGTGAACAGATTGACATTTCTTAAGAGAGAATAAACAATGGCAGGTTGGCTATATTGCACTGCTCCCTTTTGTCGTTGGCGGTTAAAGTGGGCCAGGGTGGAAGATGACAGGAGCCGTGGAGCTTCCCTCCTCTCACTCCCACTGACCTCAATGGCGGAGCCTCGGAGGGCAGAGTAGACCTCCGCAGAGCATGCCTCGTCTCTTCACAGGAAAGAGGGGAACTATTTGCTTATTGTCCTCGATTCCATTGTGTCACTTTGACAGTGATGATATGCCGTAGTCTTCTACTACTATAATCGTTTCGCCGAAAGAAACATTCCGCACGTCAAAGAAATCATACTTAGCACTTAGCGCTTTTTTTTTATAACAAATGCTTTTGTCCCTCCTTGGTTGTTTTAGAATCTCTCTGTCACTCACCGTGATCCTCATCTCAATTGTAGCAGATCATTTGGCCTATTGAGGGTAATCATGTCTTCTTTCACGTTTCAACCCACTAGCCTGCTAATGAATCACAGGGATGTGTAATCAGTCATTGTGCTGGCTCCCCAGTATGACAATAGACACCCTGATTGTAACCACAGAGCTTGGAAATGAGCAGAACAATGGTTTGGCTTAATGATGATAAATAAGGTGTTCTAATTGGCCCTCATTTAGAACGTTCAGTCTTGGATTGCGTTTGTAAGTTTCTAATTGGAGGGCTACAGGACATTCGAAGTGTTCAACTTAAAAACGGGAAAAATACGAAAGACTTTCTTTCGCTTTCTGCAATGTTTTGCTTGGTATTCTCGGTTTGTGTTCTCCAGAAATACTAATCACCTCTTGCAGAGATACAGAAAAAGGGGGTCTATTAGTGGTTGTAAAAAAAAAATAAGCAAAAGGTGTGTGTCTGCAAACATGCCTGTGACTGTTCTTAAGGGGTGTTGACAGTAGGATGTGTTTTGGTGAGCGAGGCGCTAAAACTCCCTAAATGAAGCAGGGTATGACGAATAATGGCTGACAACACCAGTCACACCTTTTGCTGATGGTTGTAACGCTCATGCGCCTCTCATCCCCTTTGAAAGATTTAGCATGCTGTTTGAAGACAGCCTGACTGACTGGGGATTAATTATTCGGGATGATTTATCAGGTTTACCAGTTCGGGGTTTAGACGGGTGTCAAAATGAAATGTGATTTGCCGGGTTGCGCTTACACAGCCCATGCACACCTCTCCGTTTCTCCGTACTCCTGGCTGGCAGCATGGTGGGCAGTGGCCCCGCCAGCGAGGCCGCAGCGTAGGAGCCCCACTGTGGTGGTGTGAACGGAGCCCCGTGGTGTCGGAGCAGGGGCCAGTGCTGGAGCGGACAGATGGGAGGGCTCTGTCAAAGGATAGCTCTTACTCGCCTTTCAGGGCCAGTGTGTCGGGCTACGGTTCCCAGGGTCAGGTCAGGGGGGTCAGAGAGGTCAGAGAGGTCAGAGCCTCTGTCTAGACCAGGCACAATACACTGGCTGTCGATCTTATCCTGACACATGGCTTAGGGAGGATCGACGGGAAATCATTGTGTATTCTCTCTCTGTCCCTCTCTCTATCTTTATATATTTATATATTGTATATGCAAACGAACACTAACTTAAACCCCGTCTCTCTTTCTCTACGGTTGTTTTATTCTTGCCCCCACCACCTCCCAGCCCCCCCATACCCACCCCCCCAGCCCCTTAGCATCCATGAGGGGGTGCCAGTAATAATGTTGAGGCCAGACGAGACTGCAGCGATCGGGGCCATTGATTGTGGTGATTTGATTTATTGATCGATCCTCCCTCTCAAATGTGGCGTCTGAGATGCGGGGCTAATCTGAGACCGCTATGGACAATCTTGTGCCTCACAGAGAATAGGAGGCGATAAGGAATGTATGAAAGGGAACTACACTTATCTTAATCACACACTGGCCCCAGTGCCACCCGGCTACGTTCACGGTGTGGATGTCCATGCGTGTGTAGGCCGTTGCATGTTTGTGTGAGCGCCAGCTCTTTTGTGTGCAAGCCTGCCTGCCTGTTTTGTTTTTTTATTTGGTGTGTGCCCGTGTGTCTCGGTGTGCGTTTGCAGTGGGGGTTGTGAGGCTGTACAGTCACCAGGCAGAACAGAGTGGATCTATAAATTGATGGAATTCAAAGCCTCCAGCATCGATTACCATTATAACAAACAGCAGCACACAGAATGTCTGATTATTTTTAGACAAAGATTCTGTGCTCTCAGCAGCAATTCTGCTGATGCTGTCACACTTTCAGACATCTGCCTATGATTGCAATTAGATGGGATACAAAAAGAAAAATAATACCCCCATCTGCATTTTCCCTTCTCTTTCCTCCCCACCTTATTTTTTCCTCTTTAATTTGTGCTGCCCACGCCCCCCTCCCCCCTTATATCCCCCCTCCCCCCTCTGCACACAATAGCGATTTTAACTTACTCTACCTCATTGCAGTGTTCTGGTAGTTTTTACGGTTGTCAACATTTTTCCCCGTGGTTTGTCTTTGTGAAGTGTCAGAAAACAGCTTACTTCTATAGATGTTATCAAGAATAGGTGGGTTTAATGAATTCATGTCAACGTCCCTTAAAGCACAATGGATTGGTTACCTTCACGGTTTACTGAGAACCATAGACATTACTCTCTTTATAAAACTGTTCTACAGCACATTAAGGACCAGCTCTGTTGGGAAGGAAGAATTTTTCAGGACCTGACAAGCGTTTCAGATTGCTGTACTATTGCTGTGATATGTGTATTCTTTAATGTCCGAGTTCTTTACCTGTTTGATGCTTCGTTTGTACAGTGTTTTCTCCTCTATTTCGTTTGGGTTGTTTTTCCTCTCTTAAGAGTCGGGCCGAGGGGACCACTCCCTGCAGTCTTTTTACTGCAACACACATGTGCATAAATACCTGAGCCGCTCAATGCTGTGTGACTGCCTGGCTGTCAGGCCGTGTGACGGCTCCTCCATAGCCGCTGTCCTCAGCAGGGCCGGTCCAGGGCCTTCCTCCCTGTGGACAGGCTTCGTAGCCCCCCTACCCAGCCTCCGCCCCCGCCCCGCCCCAGCGACGGCTCCGCCCTCCCCAGGGGAAACTCATCAATTATGGCCGGATGTTTGACTGGCAGAGGCTTAATGACAGGAGCTCCGTATTGACCCAACTGCCGCGCGGAAAATTCGGTCCCGATCGCCTTTTTTTAAATCCTGTCTAACGATTACCTGGAAGTTCCTCCTCTCTTTGCACATGTGATCACACTTGCTTAACCTCCTTATATGTTTTGCGAGCACTTAAGGCAACACACGGTACACTCCCTGTTTTCTGTGAGCTGGGATTCCCTCCCACCGGTTCAGACCGGGCATTACAGAGGTGGACGTTAAAGAGAATCTTATCAGGGATCTCAAAGGGGCCTTGAGCTCGAGTAGCAATGGATCAGATTTGATTAGTGAGGGGGAAAATCTTTTTTCAAAATCTTTTGGTTCAAGAGATTGGAGTGAACAGCTTTGAGAGGTTTCCCTGTCACGCGCCTCTACAAGACAAATAAAGTAGCAAACAACTCGTTCCGCTTCACTTCCCCCCAGAAAGACAGAGCCAGGGTACAATTTGATATGCTGTTGCCCAGACCCTGACTCCCTCATAATGGTGTGGAACAGAACCTATGGGGGCTCTTCTTGTTCCCCTTGCATATCGTTGCAGGATATTCATTCTATCTCAGTGCTTGAGCCTATTACGATTCCATAAAATCGGAATGCGGCGCCCTGCTGGGGCTATTGAAGCGACAGAAGACATGGAGTCACCAAAGTGTTTTTATCCTATCTACTTAAAAAACCCAGCCACAGTCACTTCTACTAGAATTTCTCTCAGCCAAATTAGCGGCTGGTCTGGGTATATTTGAATTAACTGGCAGTTAGTCTTCTCTTAATCCCTAGGATATCTCATTCCAGTTGTTCTGTAATGGATATCAACAGATAGTGTCTGGTTGTATAATCCTGTATGGCAATGTATGCTCAGTGTAAATAGTAGTGTCTTTGGCCTTAGACAAATAGCACTTTACTTCCTGTAAGGGAAGTTAAAGAAAGTAATGTCCCCCAGGTTATAATAATGAATAGTTAAATATCTTAGATAAGAGTAGACTGAATTTTGTCCCCTGGAACTGGTTTTCTGTTCTTTTTTTACTAATGTGATTTTTTTTCCCCAATTGCCTTTAAGTAAGACTGGAGATTAATTAAAACACAGTCAATTTAATTTTCCAGTGCCATATATGAAATTCAATGTGTTAATTGAATCCCCAATTCCACTTGTATTATGTATCCTAGTAGTTACTAGGACGACCCTCATCAAGAACTAAGAATCAAAGACACGATAAGACTCGTGAAGAAAGCGGTGATCTGCTTGATTGGAGGCTTTGGAAATCTTTATTGTTCTGCTTCAGTGTGCAGATAGAGCTGGACATGGAAAGAATGATCAATACTTCTGGATTTGTGGATGGCTTGAGTGTTGAATCCAGCATAAACAAATGGTTCTGATGTACTGTAATGATTGGCTGTACAGCCTTCTGTAAATAATGTCGTTCAGACAGTGTCGTTCTTTTCCTGGTATTTTTCCAAGGTATGAGGACCCGCATTAAACCCGCATCTAATATGCAAAAACAAGGACTTTGGTATAGAAAGGAGCTTTTTTCTGAAAGGTATACACTTCATATGCGTGCTTTGAAAGTCCATCTCGATCGATATAAAGATCCAGAGAAGCAGTGTGAGAGTTTGGAATATGTGAGAGTTTTAATATGGATTGAACCGGTGGTAATTATGGCAGCAGGAGAGATGTTGAATGTCTGACTCCGGACATAAGCTTGGAGTCAGCTTCTCGTCGTTCCTGCAAGGGGCCCTATGTTTCATTATAAGGGCAGTCTAGTATTGGGTCTATGTAATTGACAACACTGCCTTGTGTTCCCTTTACCCCCTGTCTGTCTCTCTCTCTCTCTCTCTCTCTCTCTCTCTCTCTCTCTCTCTCTCTCTCTCTCTCTCTCTCTCTCTCTCTCTCTCTCTCTT
>JAVQJS010162007.1:0-20125 GCA_036024795.1 Galaxias rostratus
TATATATATATATATATATATATATATATGAATACCTAAACGGAGCCAAGCAAAGATCCTGGTACCTCTAAATAAAGCAGTATAACAATATTTATATGGCCCCAATAAAATATGAAGACAGATTAAAGTGTTGAGAGCTTTAAAATTCCTCCACTGGTTTAGTCAGATTTAAAGTGGATGTAATTAAATGTCTCTCACGGCTACAAAACCTTAGACGCCCAAACTCTCATGGTTTTCCTTCAGCCATGCATGATATTTGTTTAACTTGTGGTCTTGGGGGTTCACCTAAATATTATAAACACAAACAAGGGAAAGATAACTACAAGTTAGATTTGATTATGGTACAGTATTTTCTGTAATATATTGCTACTTTACAATCAGAAAATAGCTCACCTGTCTCCACTCCCCCACACAGAAGATCCTGTAGGCGTCATTGCCATACTTTCCAATGCCATGCAGCTCAATAGGGTAACGCCACTCTTTGCTCAGATACTCCTCTGTGTGTAGAAAATAACAACTTGAGGGATCATTCTTAATGCATTCGCAGGCCTGTTGTTGCCTGAAGGACCTACCAGAGAACCGGATGATGGTCTTGGATCTGAGCTCATACAAGCCCAGTGGTTTCATCAGTTCAGAGATGGGCTTCCAGTCAGCCAGCCTGGTCACCTCAGCAGAAGGATAGAGCTCAAAGAACTTCCATAGTACTGGGATTGCCACTTTACCTGTTCAAGAGAGAAGCAGCTATTTCCTATGAGACAATGAGGAACAGCCGATTAGGTCAGCCTACCACGTTTGTTTAACTGCATACAGTATAGATGACAGCATTAATTGGAGCTACAGAAAAAAAGGTGTCTGATGGTCTCACCTGAGGTTTTGTTGAGGAAGATGGTAGCCACGAGGAGCTTCCAAGGGTCAGAGTAAAGGGTCTCCTGCACCAGATTGAAGGGTGAGGGAGGCGGGGTCCACTTCTTGAAGGCCTTTCTCTTGGGTGGGCTCAGGTCTAGCACAGGATATACAGTGTACACACTCATTATTTCTTTTTAACACAGAGCAACATGACTGTATATATAAAAACATTGTGTGAATGGGATGTATGTTTTAAATACGCATTGGCCTACCATCTCTTAGTGACTTCTTGCTGAAGTAAGGGCTAGTCTTTCGTTTTTCACCCAACCCTTTGGACTCTTGGGAGACAGGGAGAACACTGTTGTTATTTCCCTAAACCTATTCATGTTTTAGGACCACATTAACACTGAGGGACGCTTTTGGAAGAAAAAAAAGGGAAAAACAGGAAAGTCTACATACACACTCATAACCTCAAATTAATGTGACAATAACTCACTGCTGCAATCGCTGACAGGTGTGGAGTGCCCTCCAGTGGTGTGGGGAGGGGATGACACCTGCTCTTCCTCAATCTGTGTTTCCATGTGCTCTTCAACGCCTGCCTCCACCTTGGCATAAGGTTTTCTATCAAGGTCTCCCTTCAGTTTACACCCATCCTCAGTGGCAGACTGAACCCTCAGAACTGGGACCGGAGTCAGAGAACCTAGATTGACATGCTGTGGATCAAGTGGAATGTCCTCAGCCAATCTCAGAAGCTTTTGTCGTAGCGATTCCTTTTTGTCTGGATTCTTTTGCACCTTTACGTCACTCGCTGCCGACAAAGACAAGAGTGCGTGCTTATCTGTCTGACCCAGGCCACAGTCATTATTTTTAAACGTCTCTTTGATCTCTGACAGCTTACTTGTTTCTGTGTGTCTGCTATCAGGCTCCTTTTTGGGCTTCTTGTTTGAGTGAGGTCTGTTTGTTTGCTTCACTGACTTGGCCCTTTTATGTCTTTCCATGGTTGTCTGTTGGGAGGTTGTGGAGGAGGATGTTGTTTTGGCATTAGTTGGAAGTGATCCTAATGCCTTAGCCCCATTATCATTCACTTTCTTCTCATTTTTCTCTTCTTTGATTGTCCTCCTCTGTTTTTTCTCTTGGCAGGACAGTGGGCAAACAGCACAGACACTTTTGGGTGCGGTCAAGTCAAAGTGTTCTATGAGCAACCCCATGTCTTTCTTTTGAAGAAAAGCTTGGAGAGTTGCTCGCGAGCGGAATGTCTGCCCCTGGGGACTGCAAAAAAAGGGGGAGATTCGTAACCTCAAATCATTTGATTTTGATTGAATTACATCTGGAGTGCATTAAACCAGATGGTAATTTTACAACAAGAGGATAACATACTAATGATAAACGCTGAGCTACCTTGTTATGTAGACATCAAATTTGCCTGCTGTCTTGCCAGTTTTACGCTGCTTCACAACTCTCACCCAGCCTGAGGGCACTCCGGAAAGTAGAGATGACTGATCCTTGTCCCCTGGACACTTCGTCTTGGTCAAGTTGGCACATCTTGGTACCCGATATGTCTCTTTCGAACCTGGGTCCCAAACAATGCATGTGTTTTCGATCTCGGTTGTGACATTGGTGGTATCCGAATTTGAGTCATTGTCCGAGCAAAATATCAGTTGAGAATCGAGATCCATTGCTGAGCTTGCAGCTGTCATTTCTGTGAGTGTATCAGTTCATACAAAAATGTTCAAACAAAACTGAGTAAACAAAACAAAGTGTCTCCGTAGTGTTGCGTCTACTGTATACAGTAAAACATTAATACACACTTTAGAAAGTGTTGACATGATATCTAAATCCATAAATTAATAACAATATCAGTTTCAATATCAAATCCCTGGGAATCCTTAGGATTAGTCCCTCAAATGACCCGGTTCTTTTAGAGGTTTTCTACATCGTTGAAGGCAACTACACATACTATTGTTGTGGATCAGTTGCACATGCGCAACAGTCCAGGATGGAAGGTGGACTCGAGTCTGCGCACAACATTTTCCGTAGAAGATGGCATGTAGCTTTATAAACATCACAACCTGTTGAATCGTACAATTCTTAAATTATACCTGTTACAATTAGCTAATAATTTAGATTCAGAATGAGAGCTGTTGCCACATGGATAGACAAAGTTCACGATCGTGACAAAGTTGAGCAATGGTAAGACATTATTTGACTGCGACAGATTTTACTTGTACGCTGCTGGAATGTGGTTAGCAACGGCGGTTACTATGTAAACGAACCTTACAGTAGCTCGTTAGCTGACGTTAGCTAGCATTGTTAGCTATTGAATAGACGGAGGCAACAATCATATACATGACTTTGCCTTAGGCCTGATGATATGTCAGCTAACGATCGGAACCAGTTTGAACAAACTAACGTTTGCTATAATCTCAGCATATGTCTGAGTAACATTTTTGTTGTCGTGCATTAATATTTAAGTGTACGGCTGTTCTCCCGCTACCCTCAGCCAAGTGCTTCAAAAAAGATAGTTATATTTGTATAACTAGTTAGGTTAGCCAATTAGATGTGACAACCCTGTATTAGTCTGGTATGAACACAGCCTGTAGGTCACACGCATGTCCTGTTTACATTGAATTAGTGTTTCTCACTTTCACACTATCCAAATGTATTAGGAAAATGGGGTTGAGCTTAAAGTTTAAATTAAACAATGTGCTATGTAAATTAAACTGGCAAACCTCCTTCTTTATCCAGTATCTATGACCTTGCTTTCAAGCCAGATGGAAGCCAACTCATCGTTGCTGCTGGAAACCGTGTTTTGGTAAAGTCGAATTCTTGTCTCTGTCTTATTAGATTTGAAAAACATGTTTAATCAATCTGCATTTTTGTTTTAGGTGTATGACACATCAGATGGGACCCTTATTCAGCCACTAAAAGGACACAAGGACACCGTTTACTGTGTTGCTTATGCTAAAGATGGTACATAGACCTCAAAGTTTTAATGTCTCTTTAATTTAAATGTCAGCTCTTGGCCTCACACTCTACTCTGTTATTTTTTACAGGCAAACGGTTTGCTTCTGGGTCAGCAGACAAAAGTATCATCATCTGGACATCTAAGCTAGAAGGCATTTTGAAGTATACGTGAGTTCCCCATTTCACACCATTATCACTTTTCTTACTTGATTAATTGCATAATAGCCTGACTCTTTTTGTTTTGTATGTCTAAATCTTTAGCCATAATGACTCCATCCAATGCGTTGCTTACAACCCAGTTACTCATCAACTTGCCTCCTGCTCTTCTGGAGATTTTGGTAAATCAAATGCTGTGCTGTGGTAGGAATGTGCAATTTGCAACAGTTAATCTAAGAGTTAAGCGAGATTCAAGATTTGCATAGAACACATTTGTCTTTGTTCCCCTTTAGGCCTATGGTCGCCAGAGCAAAAGTCTGTGTCCAAGCACAAAGTGAGCAGCAAGATAACATGTTGTGGGTGAGTAAGCTTAAAGTGAATGTCCAGCAACAGCACACTTACAAATCATTACCACTTATGAAACTATTAATGAATTATTCAAATCAATATTCATAGAATTTTTTTATATAAAATGAATTCCATACATTTTATATTCCATCAAATGGTTTATTTTCTGTTTGGCTACAGGTGGACTAATGATGGCCAGTACTTGGCCTTGGGCATGATGAATGGTGTGGTGAGCATCAGAAATAAGAATGGCGAGGAGAAAGTAAAGATCGAACGGCCAGGGGGTTCCTCCTCCCCTATTTGGTCCATCGCCTGGAACCCCTCAAAGTGAGTCTCCCCAATCTCTTTGGTGGGGTAATGGTTCTGCACCCCTCCAATGTGTTTATTTCTGTTTTTTTACATTATCAGAGGGGGATTTGTTTATTGTTAATTATCATTTTTACACAACATTAAACTGTGGATCAGCAGTGCAGCAGCTCAGTGTTCTTTCCCGAGGTTACCTGCAGGTGGCAATGTTTGACCAGACAAATTCTAACAGGGACTGGTGGAGGTGGATGCCGTTCAGCCAGGGTGAAGATCATGAAGCTGTGGACGAGGGCAGCCTGTCGGAGCAGCAGGGACTACACTCTGACCCCTCCTACAGCACGAGCATGCAGGGCAGCAATAGCAGCAGGCTAGGGCTACTGAGCAGACAGCTGGACAGGGAGAGGCAGGCATGCAGAGGGGCAGAGGTGGACATGTGTGGAGGAGAGGAGTTAGGAGAGTCAATGCTACAAGAGGGATTCTCAGACCTAGACCACAGCAGCCAGAGGTAGGAAATGGTGGAGCCAGGGGTAGAAAATCAAGAAGCATCAAGGAAAAAACAAGAGGGAAAACAACGTTTTATAGCTGCCTAAACCTAAATTAATGATGTTGAGGTGCTTTCCGAGGCAAAAGTCCCACCCCCAATGTCCTTACATCAGGTAGACAGTTTATATATGGTTGATTTTATTTTTGTTGAAAATAACATATCAATGGTTTTACTCTTGCAGGGATGAACACAATGACATCCTGGCTGTGGCTGATTGGGGTCAGAAGTTGTCCTTCTATCAACTCAGCGGAAAGCAGGTGTGTCTCAGCATCAGTGGGCCTGTCGACCTTTAGGCCCATTTCATAATTGAATGATCCATTCCTATAATAATGGAATGAGCAGACAAATCAGAGGAAGAACTAGTGTTCCCATGATGCTCATGGTAGGCCGCTTGTCCTCGTGGATCTAGACTCAACGCTGGTTGAGCGAGAACCGCTGATTAGATAATGAAATCCCTATAGTCTTGTTGGATGGTTTTCAGTCATTCATAGCAACAAGTAACAATAGCAACAAGTAACGATAACATTTAAACAACGTAAAATGTGCTGCCGAATTCCTGGAGGTTTGGGCTTTTTACGTCTAAGACCCATTTCCTGTTGTAATCAGGCTGTCAGGCACTATTGAAACCGTAGCGGTAGATGGGAAGTGATCCTGCTCAGCATTTTAATAACGACACCCCCCCACCCCCACCTGCTCCTCCTACCCATCATCCCCCTGGGTAATAGCGTAATTACAGGCAAATATGCGCCGTTCATTACTCTGCCATGAAACCTTAGGCTTGCACGTTGTCACTGCCTTGTTTATCTGTGTAAGTGAACATGCTGTTTTGATTACAGCGCCAGGAATAGTCTGCAATAAAACGAAAGGAGCTTGTCCAAACTGGTCTTATTTCAGGGCAAAAGTATGGACTGTCAGGCGCTTCTTGTGCTGGCTGAAGAGAACCAGATGCATAGTTGTGGAACTGGTATGACGTTGCGCAAACGGACCTCGAGGGCCAGAACAATGGAGGCCATTTAGAAAAGAGAGTTGTTTTTTTTCTTTCTTTTCTCTCCCTTCTATCTTTCAGTCAGGCGTTCAATGGGCTTTTTGAATGGGAGTTTGCTTTGATGTGTGTGAGCCCAGAGTGAGCTAAGTGTTGGCCCAGACCCGAGGTCCATAAATATCAAGAGAAACTCCCGTGTTGTTCTAATGGCTCTGCTCTCCTTTCTCAGATAGGGAAGGACAGGACCCTCACCTATGACCCCTGCTGCGTCAGCTACTTCTCCAAGGGCGAGTACATCGTCATGTGTGGCTCGGACAAGCAGGCCTCCCTCTACACCAAAGACGGTGTGCGCCTCGGCACCATCGGCGAGCAGAGCTCCTGGGTGTGGACGTGCCGGGTCAAACCCGACTCCAACTATGTGGTGGGTCTCTGCTGCTTCTGGAACGTCAGACAAATGCTCAAATCCCACCGCCAAGACGGTGGCGTGCTTGTGCGTGAAAGCGTGTGACTTTTTGAGCGTGCTGAACTATTAGATCGTTCTAATGTACAACAGCGATGACACTTTGGCGAGACTTCTCACCAAGAGTGGGAGGAGTGGATCACGACATTACATTAAAATACCTTAAAAGATGTCATCCTGCCGGAATTGGGTGTTGATTGTAAGACGCGGCACTACTTTAAATAATTTCACGCAGGTTTGACTCGGGGGCAAAAAATACATGTAATTCGAGCTTAAGTGTCATCGCTGTACCATTCCACTTGACTGCATCTAATTGGAAGTGATAGGAGAGAAATTGGTTGCGGGTGCGTTCATCTGTTGTGTTAGACAGGTCCCTAACAACAGGAAGAATCGGCTTGCCTGTCTCCCAGTCTTTTCTGGGAGGTGTTAATGGGATGGGCATCTGCCTCTCGTGCGTTGTTATCTCCTGTCTAGGTGTTGGGCTGTCAGGACGGCACCATAGCCTTCTTCCAGCTCATCTTCAGCACCGTGCACGGCCTTTACAAGGACCGCTACGCCTACCGAGACAGCATGGCAGACGTCATCGTCCAGCACCTCATCAGCGAGCAGAAAGGTGAACCCTCTCGTTTGTGCGCCGACAAGCCTACACTGCACCATTCATAGAGCCCTCCAATAGTGTTGGCAGATGTCACAGTGCTTGGTTATTTAACAGACAGACAGTACAGTTGACTGTTCCCCACATTAAATTTTTAAATAAAGTTTTTTTTTTCCAATTAAGGCCAATTCCAATTTAAAAACTTTATTGCTAGCATAAAACTTAATTCAGATATAAGGTATTTTTTCTTCTCATGTCTTTCTTTTTTTCCCCAACTCATATTTATTTCCCGCCCTTCTGTCCCATTGTTTGTCCAAGTGAGGATCAAGTGCCGGGAACTGGTGAAAAAGATCGCCATCTACAGGAACCGGCTGGCCATTCAACTTCCCGAGAAGATCCTCATCTATGAGCTCTATTCTGACGACTCCTCGGACATGCACTACCGCATCAAGGAGAAGATCTGCCGCAAGTTTGAGTGCAACCTGCTGGTGGTCTGCTCCCAGCACATTATCCTTTGTCAGGTGAGCTGAAAGGACAGGCGCTTTGGCGGCGTTAGGCTGCTCCTCAAAGGGGGAGCCCTCTTCGTAAATCCTGTTGCATTTAGGACACGTTAACCATCGCTGACCGGTGGAAGGGGGTTTATTTTTGTATTTTTTCCTATGAATTCACTTGGAAGCGAACCACATGGGCGGGAACGACACTAGACAGCGGTGACATCCTTGCACTGGTGTAAATTACACTAATGCGCGGGTGACAAATTGGGAGAAAATGTGTCGAGGCGTTTGTGCGTGCCCGTTAACGGGACGGTGAATTAACGGTTGCCGATGCGCTGCTACTCCTCACACCTCCAAGATGGAAGCGGCGATGGGGGCTGTGAAGAGACGCTGATCGTCCAGATGTTTTCCACCCGGCGTGCCGCCGAAGGCTCCAGCTGCGTGTGCTCCCCCTCAACTCCTCTCAGACAGCCGCAGTGAAACAAAGATAGGCGGGGGGAGATGCCCTCCAGCCCGTGGCTGCGGAGCTGCTAGTTTCTCCCTGCTTCTTCTCTCTTAGAGTTTGACACAGAGGGAGAGAGACAGAGAGAAAGAGGGCGGGGGGGGGGGCAAGGAATGAGCTGTCATAACACTGAGGTTATTTCCTCCTCAATCGGTGTGTGCGCGGTTTGCGTGTGTGTGTGTGACAGAGGTGCTTCAGATGTCTCCCTAAGAGGTCTGTTAAGGTTTGAGGCCTCTTCACATGCTGTTTGGACAGCATAAATGGCCTGCGCCTGTACAGGCTCAGTCTGTCGGCATTCATTCGAGTGCTCGTCTCTTGTTACCGCCTCACTTACACACGTCTTGCACGTCCTTTCCCGCAGAGCATTAAATGAAAACAGAACAAGCCATTGCGCTTTCGTTTGAGACACAATAGTTGAAAAAGGTTGAAAGTATGTGGAACGGATCGAACCGGCATGTGCACGCATGTTTTACGCCACGCAATCTTTTACGTTGTATGTGACGAGATTTAGTCGCTTCTTCATATGAAACTGCATGATTGAACATGTAATATGCTCATATTCTAGGAGAAGAGGCTCCAGTGCTTGTCCTTCACCAGCGTTAAGGAGAAGGAGTGGCTGATGGAGTCTTTGATTCGCTACATCAAAGTGATTGGCGGCCCGCCGGGCCGGGAGGGCCTACTGGTGGGCCTCAAGAACGGCGCTGTGAGTTGCCATCGGGCAAATGCCCATCAGGAGGTGAAAGCTTCCTTAAGTTGCCGGTGGTCAGCCCTCGCTACCGCTAACTCCGGCCCGTTTCTGTTTCCCCTCCCTCCAGATCCTGAAGATCTTTGTGGACAACCCGTTCGCCATCACGCTGCTGAAGCAGTCCACGTCGGTGCGCTGCCTGGACATGAGCACGTCGCGCAACAAGCTGGCCGTGGTGGACGAGCACAACACCTGCCTGGTCTATGACATCCACACCAAGGAGCTGCTCTTCCAGGTCAGGAGGGGCCGGGGTCAAAGGGTCTCAGAGGTAGCGAATCGCTTCACACGTGCTAGTTCAGAGGTTGTCCCTAGGGGTGAAGTTAAAAGGTTTTAGGGGTTAAGGTGATGCGATGTAGGATTGCAGAGTCCTTCAGTTGACGGTAAAATACATAAATGATATGTGTTACTTCACTGTGGTGAAGTATCTGTTAAATCTGGTTAAAATGTAAAGATGTCAAAAAACGTCCATTAAAAGCCCATAGGTCCCGGAGGGATAAAAAAACAGCTTTGCTCTTTTACCCAGACAACCGTACTCACTGGATGAAGTGTTTCTATTTCTGTGATCATATAAATCTTCTCAGTTACAACACACACGGAAATTTTAGGTCTAGTTGGTAGTTCACCTTTTTGTTGTGGGCCTTCAGGAGCCCAATGCTAACAGCGTGGCCTGGAACACTCAGTGTGAGGACATGCTCTGCTTCTCGGGCAGCGGCTACCTCAACATCAAGGCCAGCAACTTCCCCGTCCACCAGCAGAAGCTGCAAGGCTTCGTGGTGGGCTACAACGGCTCCAAGATCTTCTGCCTGCACGTCTACTCCATGTCCGCTGTGGAGGTGCCTCAGGTGAGTGGGTGCCTGTGGCTGACGGGAGGGATTGGGAGGAGGTCTGAAAAAATTACTCGGCAACAGGGCGTGCGTGGTGTGTGAGGGGAACGGGCGGCCATTTTATTATACTCTATGGCCTGACAGCCATCTCTTTACAGTATGCAGAGAAATTATTATGTTTGTATGACAGGGGTTACACTAAGAATATATTTGTATTCCAGGGTTTAACCCAATTATTAACAGGTTTAGGTGTGTTTGGCTTGCTTAACGAGTAGAGGCTGCAGTGTTGGGTTAATGCCGCTGCCTGGTGTTGTGTCTCCAGTCTGCTCCTATGTACCAGTACCTGGAGAGGAAGATGTTCAAGGAAGCCTATCAGATCGCCTGTCTAGGGGTGACGGATAGCGACTGGAGGGATCTAGCCACTGAGGCACTGGAGGGCCTTGATTTTGACACGGCCAAGAAGGTCACACACACACACACGCACGCATGCCCTTATCCCAACATTAGACAGCCGTATTCTCCTGTTATCAGCTGATATCGGAGAGGTGACATACTGTCTGGGATGTGTGCTCTCTCTCCCGCAGGCCTTCATCAGAGTGAGAGACCTGCGCTACCTGGAGCTCATCAACAGCATTGAGGTACACCACACAGTCACACACACCCACACGCACATGCGCCAGGACAGAGAAACGACACTCGCTCTCAATTGAGTTATCTCGGGTTCAAAGTGTTTTCGTCACGGTCTGTGATCTTTGATCTGGTCGGAACAATAGACGCGGTGGCTGGGCACAGCCGTGATCAAAGGGCCACACAGAATCAGGGTGGGGAAGAAGGGACTGGCGGCTGGTCCAGTTACACGCCGCACACTCATTATTTCATTGCTGCGCTTCCCTTTGTGTTGCGTTTCCACCCTCGGCACCAGGAAGACACGTGCCCCTGACTGACTGGCTCCTTTCAAAGCATACACAGACCCCTTACCCATACACACACACATAGATACTCGCACACGCTCGCACACACACCCGCACACGTAAATTCATGCACGCACTCGCACAGAAAGGCCTCTGGTCCGTAGCGGAAAAAGGCTTTTGTTAATGTGAACCTCCCCAATCCCCTGGGAATGGCTCAATCAGAAAAACAGTGGGACTATAAATGCGTCCATGTGTTTTCATGAACATTCTTTCTGATAAGGGAGATTAAGGTTTCCCTGGAGTGCTACACTCTCAAAATGGGGAGAGAAAAAAAGTATTGGAGAGAAGCGGGCTTTTCCATAAACGGCATGAGTTGATATGAAAAGAAAGTATTCATGAAAGTCTGTAAAAGCAGCTTTTGTTCTCCTGCTTTGTAACTGCAGTATGTGAGGTTGTCTGTTGGGTGAGTCTGTGGTGAGAGTAACTTACAGTAATTTCTGTTTGCACGTTATTGTCTATGTGTATCCTCTTAATAAATCTGTGTGAGTGTGTGTGTGTGTGTGTGTGTGAGTGTGTGTGTTTGTTTGTGCGTGCGTGCGTGTGTATATCATGGGGGCCTTGCCTCTAGGAGAGGAAGAAGCGGGGTGAGAGCGACAACGAAATCTTCCTGGCTGACGTGTATGCCTACCAGGGCAAGTTCCACGAGGCAGCCAAGCTCTACAAGAGGACGGGCTTGGAGGCTCGGGCCCTGAGCATGTACACTGACTTGCGCATGTTCGACTACGCCAAGGTGAGGCGGAGATGGACGTGTGTACACAGACAATCACTTTCGCAAGTACACACACACACACACACACACACACACACACACACACACACACACACACACACACACACACACACACAGAGTTTTCCTCTAACTCACAAACACACTATAGTTTTGGGGCTACTCAATTTTCAGGCTTCCCCTGAAATAGTAAATCACAGTTGTAATGAATAAAGGGAGAGAAGGTGTCGTGGACGTGGCACTTTGATGGAGAGGTCAGCTGGAGTTGGAGACGGCATGTTTATGAGTGGAAGGAGCTTTGATCACCCGCATGGCGGTCACCCTGTTAGCCCCAGCGGAGCAGATGACACCAACGGATCCCTGGCCAAATGTGTTTTTGGTTTATGTGCATTTGTGTGTATGGATTCAACTCTGTGTGTGTGTATGAGTGTGTGTGTGTGTTTGTGTGTGTGTTTGGTTCCTGCTGCTGTATATTCATGTGGCCGTAAGGCCATCTGGGTCTGGAGGAAGTTTGTTTTACCCGGGATGGACATGGGAAGTGAAAGGGGGGGGGGGGCTCCTGGCTTGGCTGCAGCTGGTGCTGTGTGTCTGTCTGTCTGCCTGAAGGACTCTCTCCTGTCTGTCCCTTTGTCCACGGGAGCCCTGACCCATATGGTCCCAACGGTGTGAGCCAGCAAGCCATACACACACACACATACACACACATACACACACATACACACACACACACACACACACACACACACACACACACACACACACACCGTGACAGATTGCCCACGTCAGGTCACTTAAGTACGCTATTCGTTCATATGGAAATAGCTTTCCTCAGATATAATTATTCTGCACCTGCTCATGGAAATTTCCCTCTTTTTTTTGTCTTCTCTTAATCTTTTTTCTTTTTTCCGTCTCATCCCCCATAGGAGTTTGTGGGAGCCGCAGACCCCAAGAATTCTCGCCTGCTGATGTCCAAGCAGGCCGACTGGGCCAAGAACAGCAAGGAGCCGCGGGCGGCGGCCGAGATGTACCTGACGGCCGGCGAACACCTGAAGGCCATCGACATCATCGGAGAGCACGGCTGGGTTGACATGTGAGTGACCCCACCCCCTCCAGGACCGTCCCCATCCTACCTGGATAACTGTTCCCGGTGCCTTCCGGAGGCTCGTAGAACCAGAGGAATCGTGTTGGAGACTCATGGCCGAATGGCTCGCCCGGTGCAGATGCCCTTAACGGCTCATGTTCCTGTCGGAGAAAACTGTCAGAGCTGTCCTCTTGTATGAGACACTTCGGCACACAGAGAGAGAAATTTGTTGCTTCTCCTCACAGCCCAGCGCTCCGCCGACGTTAGGAGGTGTTTGCTCCCGCACCCAGACGGGGCCAGATAAAACGTCACGTTCCGGCGAAGAAACACGCAGTCAAACTGTCTTTTTGGTTAACACAGCTCATCAATCGCAACTTAAACAATTATACGTGGACGAGCGTTTCTCACACACACACACACACACACACACACTCTCACACACACACACAAGCTCCGTTATCTATCAGCCCTAGCCTTTGGTGTGAGTCATGGGAAAGCGGGGGTGTGTGTGTGTAAGGGGGTGGCATGGGTGGGGGCAGACAAATGGATAAGGCTGTATTCCAGTGGTACTATCAGGACCCTCCCCCCACCAGGGTCCGTCCGTCTGACCTAGTGTCTGCTAGCTGTCCATCACGCCCCGGTCTGACCAGCAGTACTGAGGCCGACCCAGTGTAAAGCCATCGACAAACTGTGGTCGGCCCTGTCATGTGTCGTCTGACTCCATCACCGACACGGGGAGGGAAGGGGGCTATTTTCAGTTTGAGTTGAATATAGAGCCTCAAAGTGGCCGCCTGTGAGTCCTAACGTGCCTGCGCGCGCGCACACACACGCACGCACACGCACACACACACACACACACACACACACACACACACACACACACACACACACACACACACACACACACAGCGGGACATTATCATCATCATTCCCCTTTCTGTATGCGCTAACCTCCCTCTCCTCTTCCCCTCAGGCTGATTGACCTGGCCCGCAAGCTGGACAAGGCGGAGCGAGAGCCGCTGGCCAAGTGTGCCTTCTACTTCAAGAAGCTGAAGCACCACGGCTACGCCGCCGAGACCTACACCAAGATGGGCGACCTGCAGGCCCTGGTGCTGCTGCACGTGGAGGCCTGCCACTGGGACGAGGTCGGACACACACACGCACACACACACACACACACACACTTGCGCGACACTCCCACACACTCTTACACACATGACACGCAGACTCCCAGACTCCCACAGATCACATCCTTTCTCTTCCGCGGCACACCTGCTCCACTCATTATGATAAGCGTGACCTTCTGGTGACGTAATTGTACACAGAGTCACTCACACCGCCAAAATGTCTTTGTGGTTAGGATGCGAGTCAGACTGTGTCGGCAGAACGAGCAAACATGTCCTCCCCAGCAAATCAGCACGCGCGCGCACGACAATGAGTTGTCACTTTTCAAACCTCCATGCCTGCGTGAGTGTGACAGAGTTTGATGCCTGGTAAGTCCACGTGGTGGTGGTGGTGCGATACCACCGCGAGCTCCCCGCAGTGCTCCAAAGCACTAAAGAGCATTAGCTGGAGAGCTGTGTTCTGCTCTGTTTCCAATCATCCCGCTGCATCAGGGCCGCTCACACTACACAGACACCGGGGGGGCGGGGGATGGGATGGGGGGGCACTAGGATCCCTAAGCCCACCCCAGTGTTTAATTGAGTTATTGTTACTTTTATAGTGATGCCGTGAACTACACGCTGAGAGAGTAAGATTGGGAGAGAGAGAGAGAGAGAGAGAACCTAAATGAGAACTTTAAATTGTGTGTGTGTGAATCTGGCTCGGTGTCTGAGGACCCCTCCTGGATATTTATTTGATCCCGGAAGATGAGGGGAGAGGTATTAGGTGGGTCGGAGAGGGATGGGAGTAGGGAAAACATGGTGGGAGAGCTGGGCCGCTGGGCCTCCGTGCCAGGGGGAGGGCGGTTGACACGGAGGCCGGACGGTAAGACGATGCCGCGCGGTCCGTCGGCGTCGGCCTGGCGCCCTCTCACCCCCTGGGGTGTGGTTTGTCTCCCGGGGCTGGCAGCGGGTGGCAAGGAGACGCAGAGCTCCCGCGGACCCTCCCTCGTGTAGCGTTGTGGTGCTCGCACCGGCCGTTCGGGTTAATCCATCAAAGGTGACAGGCCGGCTATGTTCGCCTGGCACAGGGTAATGTATTGTTCCGCTCTTCCACGGCCTGTCACTCAAACAGCTCCGGCTGCGATCTAATCGTCTGTGAAATCGAATTTACTCTGTACACTTGTCCTAATTCCCCTCCTTAATGATGACTCTTTATTCGTGGTTCAGCCTGGAGCCGTGTGTGTGTGTGTGCGCTTTTGTGTGTATGTCTGAAAGCCGGTGTTTTTAATCACCCCACAGTTGGCATTAGCCAGGGCATTTTGCCTGCTAGTAACACGATATAGTTGTCCGTAAATTCTCATCAGAGGTCCAATAAATATTGTTGGGACAGAACCTAATCGCGAGGTGAAATGATTACATGTGCTTAATCGGGTTACGTCTTGGACATTTCACCCACTTATTATAATTTTGAAAGAATTTTTTTTTTTTCAGGCCTTTTCTCTGGTGGAGAAGCACACCCAGTTCAAAGACGACGTCTACGTGCCCTATGCCCAGTGGCTGGCGGAGAACGACCGCTTTGAGGAGGCACAGAAAGGTGAGCGCTCCCTCTCCGTTGATAAACGGTACCGGTTAACCCTCGCCCCCCGGACCAATCGTTCACCACCATCTCAAAACGTACTGTCCAATCCTGCAGCCAGAGGTCCAGCAATCCCAAGTCCCGGGCCGGAATGTCGGGCCAACCCTTCCATGTGGAAACCGTAAAAAGCTTGGCTCGTCTCGGCCCCAGACATATTTCCCCCACACTTCCTTCCGACAGCGTACATCCACTGTAAAACATGATCTCCTTTTCACTAGAGAGGGAGAGAGCGAGTGAGCCAGCCGGTTAGCTGAATGGCACGCCCGCCCGCCTCTAATCACCACCACTACAAGCCCTCCTAATGATAATTACCCACCGTAACCCTAGTCATAATCAGGACGACATGAAGTTCATGATTATTTTCCCCAGGCCGCGCGTGTCCTCCCCTCACGGTCTCACGGTGGAACATGCACGCTGGGATTCTGCATTGCTCCGGACGTATAGCGGCTGGCGGCGTAAATCGGCTCAGAGCCAGGCTGAGGCGTAGTGTGATTGGGTGTTGCTAGGAGTGACGAGGGTCGTACATAGGACCCTGTCCTGGAGCTGGAATTTCGTCGTTCCCGGCAACGTGGTGCACCGGGCCGTCTGGATCTCTTCAGGATCTTTGTGGCGCTCCTGTAATGGTTGCCGCCCCGCAGACCTCAGAGTTATTGGAGGCCCCGACCACTGCCCAAGTTCATCATCGTTAGCACGTGCCTGTTGTGGGTGTGTGCAGCCGGAATGTGTGTGTGCGTGTGTGCGTGTGTGTGTGTGTGATGGTGGTGAAGCAGGGGTGGGGGGGCTCTTACACTAACCAGCAGCAGCTGGGTGAGACTGAGATTAATCCACTGGGCTGGCCGAACAACTATTTGCAACTTATATGTCAAGACCCCGACCACCCCCCACCCCTGTGCGGTCGCTGTCTGTGGACGGGGCCGGAGTCAGAGGGCGCCTCCCTGAGGCTGCTTCTAATTAGTCGCGGATAGGAACGCAGAGGGAAGGATACACATGTTTATCAACATGCTCCTGCCCGCTCCGCCATGCTGTTTGAACCCCATGTTGTGGACTCACTTAACATGACGTATGTTTGCAGTTACATGTGAAAAATGAGGTAAACGTGGTCTCATGTACATGAGGTACAAATTGCCCCAGGCTTGTTGGCTGTGCTTGCTTGCGTGCTTGCATGTGTGTGTTTGTGTGTGTGTGTGTGTGTGTGTGTGTGTGTCAGGTCTCATGATGCTTCCACTCAGGGATATGTCTCTGTAGGAGCGGATCATGTCACCATAGATTCCAAGCTGTAGAAATATCAGGTGCCGGCTTACAGTCCAGCAGTTCCCTCCTGGCAGTTCTATGGATCGGTCAGATCATAAAGAAATGTTCCCCTTCTTCCTCTGCTCCGTCCTTAATCTCCCCCTTTTCTTTACTATTTATTTCCTTCCCAGCGTTCCACAAGGCCGGCCGACAGAGCGAGGCTGTCAAAGTGCTGGAGCAGCTTACCCACAATGCCGTGGTGGAGAGCCGGTTCAACGACGCGGCGTACTACTACTGGATGTTGTCCATGCAGTGTCTGGACATCGCCCGCGGTGAGGCCAACCCCCTCGTTGAACCCACGCGTCACAGCATCACTCTCCCTACGTTCGCTTAAAACGTCGTTTTATTCATCGCTTTGAATTGTTTGTGTGTGTGTGTGTTTTTGCGACAGAGAGCGACGACCAGAAGGACGAGATGCTAAAGAAGTTCAGCCGCTTCCAGCACTTGGCCGAGCTGTACCACGTCTACCACTCCATCCAGCGCTATACGGTGAGACCCCCAGAGGAGGAGGCATGCCCGTGGAGTTGTAGCCGGGTCAGAGTGCACTCCCGACGGACGGTCAGAGTCGACAGAGAGGCTTCAGCATGGTGGAACCGGACAGGGACGGGTTCAGGAAACAGAGACGTTCTCCAAATCCCGGTGAAAGAAGGGGTAGACAGAAGACATGGAAGAAAACACGGGTGGAACCGGGGTATATAGGGCAGATATCAGGCTGTTAGAGAAAGAGTTTAGAGAAAAACAATGACATCTCTGTGGGGCTAAAGTATTGATCGGCACTTCCTATTTGGAACAATTACAGCCCTTATTCCAGCTCCTCACATTACACCAGCTCTATCACCTGGACAAGCCCTGTCCCTCCGCTCCCTATGGATCGCTTCCAGTACCTGCCCCGACCCAGGTATCCATGGTGACCGGTCAATGATGAATCATCATTACCCCCCCCTCCCCGCCCAGCCTGAACCTGTCCAACTCGTAGTCGCTCCAGAGCCCAGTCCACAGCCTCGCCACAGCCTTACGCCCTAAGCGGCATCCATGTTTGGAGTGCAGGGCTGGAGAGAGGTGCCCTGGCCAGTGTCGGCGTGTCCTCTCTCTCTGTATGTTGTTCTAGTACCCCAGTTAAACCCCCCACCCCCTCCACTCTGATCCAGTCCAGACCAGGGGGCCTCTCATCCCCCTTATTAATACTCCCTTTGAACAGGCGCCGGGCCGGATCAGTACCACAGGCGAGCGTGTTGAGAGAAACACTCCTCTCTTTCTTTAGCTGAGCCTGGCAGTGTGAGGCAGGGTGAGGTGTCTTCAGCCCAGGAGAGGAGAGGTGTCAGGGCCTCAGTGTCCCCACCACAATTTACCGTGTCTCTTTTTGTGTTCTCTCTCTCTCTCTCTCTCTCTCTCTCTCTCTCTCTCTCTCTCTCTCTCTCTCTCTCGCTCCCTTTCTCCTTTTCTCTCTCCAGGACGAGCCCTTCAGCTCCCACATGCCAGAGACGCTCTTCAACATCTCCCGGTTCCTCCTGCACAACCTCACCAAGGACGTGCCGCTGGGCATCTCCAAAGTGTATCCTTTCAGAGTGCCCCGCCTAGAAGACGACGGCGCAGAGCGGCGCAGTGCCGCGTCAGCGCCAACATGGACGATGGGTGTGAGAGCGTCTTTCCAACTTCCCAACGTGAGGCAGCGTGCAGAACTGGGAGTCGGTGGGAGGGGGAAGTGAGGGATAAGGGTGGGAGAGAGCAGGAAGGAGAGCTGGCACCAGGGAGGAAGCGGCGCGGCTGCTGCAGAGAGCATGAAAAGGAGGACGTGGAGCGGAAGAGAGGACGCCAGAAAGAGGCAAATCTACTCCCATTCCCAACAAACACGCTGTGATTGCAGTGCGGTGGGAAGTACGCGCGCACACACACACACACACATACATACACACACACATTGCACGTAAGGCCCGGTACTACAACACTGTGCACTTACATATTGTGGCCTTTTCCCCCCTTTCTCACACACACACACACACACACCACTGTGAACTTACATATTGTGGCCTTTTCCCCCCGTTCTCACACTCACACACACACACACACACACACACACACACACACACACACACACACATACATTAAAGATGTGTTGGAGCAGAGTGGAGGAAATCCCCGGCCTTACAAGAGAAATATGGCTGAGCAGCTGCAATCCTCTACGGCCGCGCTGAGCTCCTCGGACACTTTGAACTGAGATGAATGGTGTGTGGCGGCCCGGGACACAGACAGTTGCCACAACATGGCACAAAGTGGTGGAAGAGCTCCACTAAACAATACACACACACACACACACACACACACACACACACAGATAAAGAAGGACAAGGGGTTTAATTACACTGAACGAAGAGTAGAGAGGCGTGGGGAGGGGTTTAGGTGGAGGGTGGCCAGCGCAGGGCTTCTGCAGCTGCAACTCGTTGACCTGCTGTTGCCTTCTTCAGAGCCCCTCTCTCCCAACAATCTGCCTTCCCCCGAAATACAAACAAGCAGCCATTTCCTCCAATCCAGCACATGTATGCACAGGTCTACGGGCGCGCGTGTATGTTAGCTCTGGTTGACCTTGAGCACAAACAAGGAGTCCAACCCCCGTTGGCAAGCCAGGGTATAGCGTGGAAGCCCTGTCAAGCAGCTAGCCCAGTTTGTCGGGCGTAGTAGAATAGAGTGTGGCGTTCACGGTCCCTGGCACACTGTGTCTGTTTAGCCCAGATGCATGGCCTTGAAGAGGGGAGCCAGACTCCATGTAGACTCCAGGCTCCACTCGCTAGTTTAGCCGGGGGGGAGGGGGGAATACTATCTCAGCAACAACGCGAATCAGACTGAAATGTTTGCCCGCAGCGTAAACAAGCGTTGGTGTGATGGCTAGCTGACAACCGCAGGGACAGAGAAGAAAAGCCCTCAAACGTTTTTGTTGTCCAAATCCTGATAGGTGTGTGTGTGTGTGTGTGTGTGTGTGTGGCGTGCAACATTTGTTTTTACAATGCTAGCCTTGGACACAAAGGCGCAGCGGTCATTTTCCCTGACGGTGAGCGGGCCTCAGGAACACCCTCTACGCCCTGGCCAAGCAGAGTCGGGCCCTGGGGGCCTTCAAGCTGGCGAGGCACGCCTATGAGAAGCTCCAGGAGCTCCACGTGCCCGCGCGCTTCCAGGAGTCCATGGAGCTGGGCAGCCTCACTGTGCGCTCCAAGCCCTTTCACGACAGCGAGGTGGGCCTGGAACAGCCGGCTGGCCACGTGTCCCGGTTTTTCGCCTTTTTTTTCTTCTCTCTCTCTCTTTTTTTCTCTTTGTAGCGTGCAATTAGTGTTTTCACCAGGGGTCTTATTTGTGTGCTTTTGCGTGTGTGTGTGTCCACGCCAGGATCTGGTCCCCATGTGCTACCGCTGCTCCACCAACAACCCCCTGCTGAACAGCCAGGGCAGCGTCTGCATCAACTGCAAGCAGCCTTTCATCTACTCTGCCTCCTCGTACGGTGGGTGTCCATTGGGCAGTCCTGTGTGTGTGTGTGTGTGTGTGTGTGTGTGTGTGTGTGTGTG
>JAVQJS010162019.1:0-11555 GCA_036024795.1 Galaxias rostratus
GCTCGCTTTGGCTCTGAGAGAGAGAGAGAGAGAGAGAGAGAGAGAGAGAGAGAGAGAGAGAGAGAGAGAGAGAGAGAGAGGATTACGTTATCATCTTTTATTACATTAATAATGGGAAAAATATTACGTTATCGGCAGTTAGTACGTTATTGGCTGCTTCAAGGCTGTTCTGGGTTTTTCTCCTTCACTGATAAGCACTCACTGTATCGGTTAGGTGGACACACTGCCTTTACTTACCTATTTTCAAGGCCTTCTCCTTGTCCTCTTCTGCAATGTCATCTCAAGGATGTTATTAAAGGGTATTTCTGGTGAGACACATAAACGTGAGTCTGAGCAGGGTTTTCTCTCTGTTGTGTTTTGATTGCTCTGGGTTAGCAGGCAGGGGCTTTATTGGGGGTTTGAGAAATCCTCTTCATTTCTCTCCGATTAAACCATTGACCAGTGTTCCCGATCCCATCAAAAACCATGTTAAGCTCCATGGCCTTCTCAGTTCTCCTGTTCTTCTTTTTATCTGCGTTTTCTTTCAGCTATTATTGGGAAACCACCCGGTAAAGCCACTGGAAGGCTTTTTGTTTATGTCTATCTGCTTTGTACTTGTCAGGTGGAAAAATATATCGTACAGCCCGTAGGACAATCGGCAAATACTAACCCTTGGAACACTGGGTGTGTGTGTGTGTGTGTGTGTGTGTGTGTGTGTATGAGGTGTGAAACGTGCCACCTACAAACACCTCATAGTGTGTGTGTGTGTGTGTGTGTGTGTGTGTGTGTGTGTGTGTGTGTGTGTTATATTGGACGAGTGACTTTACCTTCTTAAATCTATATGAGACACATTTATTAACACAGTTTGTTGATCTTCCTTAATTACTATACATTCACTAGGCAGTTGTTAAAAGATAATTAGTTCTTTATGTTGTTTTAAAAGGGGCCTTGGGTTGTGCAACATTTTTTTTTTACTTTTCAATGTCGAGACAGATTAGCCATATTACTGTAATAAACAAACCAATCGACCAATCAGTACATCAATTCTGAGCAGCAAGGCTTAATAGTCAAGTGACTCAGAGAAGAGAATCAATTGAACATGAGAATGAGTATGGATTAGAGAAACATTTGTCTTCATGGTAATGATTCAAAGTCATTGGGACTTGGTCACAAGTGGGGCATGAATAGCTAACAGTAGTTGCACAGATAGTTCTTACCTGATTTTTTTTCTTCTCCTGACATCAGATCAGCTATCAAAGCATCGAGTCGTCTGACCCGGGCATCAATGTTCCAGGTCCTAGGCGCACGGTCTCCAAGCTGAAGAATGAGACTTACCACATGTTCTCCAACCTGCACCCTGGAACCACCTACCTCATTTCAGTTCGTGCTCGCACAGCCAAGGGCTTTGGCCAGACAGCTCTCACAGAGATCACCACCAATATTTCTGGTAAAGCCCCTACTTTTTTGGTACTCTCTGGGCGCGTGCATGTCTTCTAACCTGGAGAAACTAAGGCCTGCGTTTATGTATGTGTACCACTGCCTGTTCAGGTTTTATCTTGATTCTGTCACTTGTTTTCTCATAGAATGTACTACTACGGCTTCAGAAACCTTTTTGAAACTATCTATCGCTAAATCATCTGATCATCATTTGAAAAACCTGAGCTGTTTGGAAAACTCTCTGTTGTCTTTGTAGAGAAGGGCCGTGCTGTGCTCCAGAACAATCTGTCACATGTTTAGTATGAATGAAGGATGGAGTAAATATACACCTTCGATTTCTCTTCAATTTCTATATGCTATAATTAGCTTCAGAGTAACGACTTGAGAATATCTTGCTCCTGCGCTGGCAAAACAACTGCTCCGAGAATGTAAGAACTTCTTTCCTCGCTTCTCTAAAGGAGTGACACGCTGTCATCTCGCATGCTCGAACACATAAATTAACTCTACGTAAGCTGCCAAGTAGCAGCACGCTGTGTTATGTGCAAAAAAGATGCACTGTCTTCATGGGGCTAAGATTTCCCAGCTGAGAGTCCTGGAGCTTATTAACGGTAAAAGAAATCCAGCCCTGGTGTTCCATTGACTTTTAATGATGCGTGTTCTGCTTGTAAAGGGAATGGATAGCACCTCAGAAGGATACGCCGCTGCACCCCTTGTTGTCCATCGTTCTCCCTCTATCTCTTTGTCGTTTCCTTCTCCCGTTATCTTTTTATTGTCTTTCGTTAGTGTCGCCATTCTGAGAAGAGGGCTGAGTTCCTTAATTACAAATTTGTTTCTCAATCACAAGACAGTGGCAGTAAGTTAGACAGAAAACTGGCCTATGGCCAGCTGAAGCAGACTGACCTGACAAGCCGTTACATATCACCATCTCCCTCCCCCTAGACAGTTCTCCTACACCAAGCATCTCACACTTTTGCTCTTAGTTTCCTCCACACCGCTGGCTGCCAGATATTCATCTTCACCTGACACCTGTAACATCACCATTGGCAAACTGTTCATCTATCCAGATGTAAACAAATACCAAAGACAGGCTGTGACTGTCAACAGAAAAACTGATCTTTGATTTGATTCGAGCATTGTATACAGTGTGTACCATATTGATCAAGAAACCTAAATTACTCATCTTACTTAAAATTCGGTCTTTTCTTGTCTGAAGTTTCATGCGACTTCTTTTAATTCCATAGTCATTGATTCTTCCGTTATAGTTTGCTTTTCTCCCCCACACTAATTGACTAGTGATATTAAAAAACTGTGCAGCATCTCCCAGGAGCTTCACAGTGTTGGCCAAATCCCTTTAAACGAGGAGCTCCTTTTAATTTGTCTTCACTTCCATGACTTATAATTGCACTCGGTATCCAAGACAACCACGGCCTGAAAATGTAGTTGGCATATGGGAGGAACGTGTGGGTGTTTTGTTGACAGTCGGTCATTTATGTGTGAATGGGGCTGGCGTTTTGTGGACATTTAAGCCGGGGCTGGAGTTTCATTTGAGGATGTGCTGTGTGTTTACTGTAAAAACTGGGAGTGTGTGTTTAAGTATGCACAAGACTCTACTGATAGAAACCATTTAATTGCTTTACGTGTAGACTGCCAAATACCATGTGTAAATTATTTTTTAGAGGGCAAGATGCTGGCTCTCGACTCATTGTTCGGTCATATGTTGTTGTAATCTTTATGCATTCATCACAGCCCCAACATTTGATTACGGAGACATGCCATCGCCTGTGCGTGAGACGGAGAGCACCATCACTGTCCTGCTTCGCCCAGCCCAGGGCAGAGGTGCACCCGTCAGGTGAGCGGAACCTTTCTAATCATCAACACATAGGGCTTTATGCCCCCTAAACCTATGCCAACTCAATGATCATTTGAATGAAGACCATGAATCATAAGGGCCTGTACTCTGACCTCACTCCAGCACATACCAGGTGGTTATTGAGGAGGAGAGCAGCAGGAAGGTAAAGAGGGAACTGGGGCTCCAGGAGTGTTTTCCTCTGCCTCTTTCCCACGGCGAGGCCCAGGCCAGGGGCACCCCACATTACTACACTGCCGAGCTCCCCCCCAGCAGCCTGCCAGATGCCAGCCCCTTCACTGTGGGCGACAACCACACCTACAACGGCTACTGGAACTCTCCTCTGGACCCACGCAAGAGCTACCTGGTCTACTTCCAGGCAATGAGCAACTTTAGAGGGGTGAGTTAACCTAGCCTCAGTTTGGGACAGCGGTCAACTATACATTAATGGTATATTAAGGGTCAAGCATGTGTGCAGTCCTAAGCTTAACAATTAAAGCGATGAACGTTATATAGATATCTTTTTAGGGATTTTTGGAGCTGCATTGAGGAAGCACGCTTTGCAAAACAGTATTTATGTTGTGAAAAGTGGACGAAAAATAAACTATTTGTGATATTAGCTATTTGAAAATTATGTTTTCTCATGTGCCCAACATTTTCGTTTTGTGCTAACAAAGCATGTTGAAATGGGGAATTACTCACATTACTTCCTGCTAGTAAATCTGCAATTAGCTGGAATTATTCAGAGAGACAAGTGGGCACTCCCTTTCTTCTCTTCACGTTATCCTTCACTTCAGTCTGTGGTCTTTATTCATTCATGTGCCACTCTATATTCTTATGTCCCTTTACTTTACCCTCTGCTCCTTCTTTGGTCACAAGCTCTAGATTTCTGTTCTACCTGTTTACCTTTTCCCTCCCTGCTTTTCTTCCAGACCAGTGGTTGATCATTTAAGCGCAGAACTAATAGAGTCCCTGTAGAGGGGTACGGTATGTTGGTGAATTCTGGAGTAGCAAGGTCTTCCAAATCCCCCATGTGTCCTCATTTTACTGTTTCTGAGCACACCTAACCCAACTGCCCCAATCATAGCTAGAGGAAGCCACATTATCACACTAAACGACATTACAGTACTGCAGGTACCTTGCTCAGACAATTACTTAGGGATAATTGGGTGCAGGTGCAGATGATCAGAGACAGAAGATTGCTTCTCTAATATTAGGCTATATGGGCTGTGGTATCAAGCCGTCCTTTAGACATTAGCGCCAGTGTTGGCACGGCTTTTTATGATCATAGGTTGAAATTGTATTCACCAAGGTTTGCAGCATTGTGCCTTTCAGCCCTTATTGTTTAACTGAGCATGTTCAAATCCGATATTATTTCAGTGGCAAAAGACTTTACGTGGCAGTGCCCATGACCAGGGCATTTGTCTGCCCTGGCCTCTTTCTGGCCCAGTGAAGAAACACACTGGGAGTGCAGCGTGTGCACTTCACACAACTGGGCTACTAAGCATGTGCTCAAACAGGCGAGGCCTAGCTTTTCTAGCGGATGGGATTAGGCTTTGTTTTGAATGGCAGGGGGCCAGCACCCACGGACTACTGGGAAGAGGGCCCAGTGCCAGCTCACACGCCAATCCCAGGCACAAGGGCAATGCTGCCTACCTGGGCTATACATCTGTCCACTGCTGGTGCAGCATCTGGACTTCTGTCAGTCAGTGTTCCAGGTCTGAGCAGGCTACAAGTGAATAGGGTGTATCAACTCCTGGCCAAACTTCTGGGGGAGTCGTATCTCTGTTTTGTTTATGGAATATCAATGTTATGTATTTTAGGTTGGAGTCTGTTTTGTGGAATCAAAGTGAATTTGTTTGTATATCACATTTCATACGTGTGCAACTCAATGCACTTTACATAAACCAAGCAAAAACATACAACGAATAAAATGTCTAATAATAATAAACTGAGAATTACAATTTCTAAGAAAGATCAATTGAGCAAAAGTAAAACCAAGAACATATGTTTTTAATCTGGGTTTAAAAAAAGTCAGGCTTGGGAAAGTCTCATATGTTTAGATATTCAGTTCCAGATATTTGTTGCATACTAGCTAAATGCTTTGGGGGTTTTTTAACTCAGGGAATTGAAATATACAGATTACCTGAGGGGCCTAGGACGTTCATATTGTTTTGACAGTGATGTTTTTTCTCAAATGATCTAGTGACTTGTAGGTGAGCAACGGTATCTTAAAATACATTCACGGACATCAAGGAGGCCATTGTACAGATCTGAGAAATGGTGTATTATGTTTGTACTTTTTTTGTCTTTGTTATCAATCAAGGATTAGCATTCTGAAGAAGATGCAGTCGTTTTAACAGCTTCTTTAGGAAGACCATTTTAGTAGCCTGCTGGTAATTAATGCATCAATACTTTTTCCGAGAGGGCTAAATTCAATCCAATTGGGAGAGATGATCAACCATGATAAGCAACAAGTAATATTTATTATTCACACATGCTAATTGTCTGACTCATCTCATACATCTAAAGAGGTACTTGAAAGATTGTGGATTCTGACTGTTGCTTCGGGGATCTCAGCACGGACATTATTTATGCATTTCTTTAGCATATCCCAACAAAAGCATACAGAAAGGCACACAAAATGTAAATGAAGAAATCTGTTTTGCATGTTGTAGTGGTCTTTCTGTGCTCCTATTTTTGCCAGTGTCAGATCTGCCAAGCTGTCTAGTATGATAACACATAATGGAAAGGAAGAGGGGGATCAATAGCATCTCTACATGGCCGTTTTAGTTCCACAACATCAGTCCCTTAAACACAGTAGCAGTCGGCTTTTCCTTATCCATTCTTCTTCTACGTTAAACATGTTGTGTATGTTGCCTTATCCCTCGTCATGGTTATTAACAGCATTGATTATTAATATCTTTGCCTTTGTTTTTAGTGATACATGTTTTTATTAGCAGATAAGATAAACTAGGCAATTCTTGGTGGTCCAATTAATAGTGGCCACTCGATCTTAATTGTTTTACTCGAAAGCTGATAGTTTATTTCAATAGTAGTATATTTTCATAGACATTTGAAAGTAAGTTTTTGATACAAAGTAGTAAGAAGTTCCACCTGACTTCTTTCATTTCCCACTGTTTAGTGTGCATGCCCGCTTTTTTTCTACAGTTCACCCTACCTTTGAGTCTGTTGCTTTATATGAAAGATCTCATCATAGGGTTAAGAATGTGAGGACATTAGCTTGAAATGGATTTTCAAATTAAAAAAGACAATTTCGCAGCAGTTTGAGGAGAGGGCTCTCTCTCCTTTCTGGTTGAGTAGATTTGCATAATTGTCCCATAATGCCTGAATTAGCATCTGTAAATCTTAATTTGATAATGCATCTCCTCCTAGAGGTGGCGGGACAAAATTGGATTATGGTCTTGGATCTCATTAGTGTTGTCTGACAAAGGTCCTTTTCATAACTGTGAGATGTCATCAGCTGAAATTTGAGCAAAATGAATTCCTTTTCAAAGCACCATTTTGGTCCACAGCCATCCTCTCAATTCTGCTCTCAACATTTCTCTTTCACCAAGTCCTTCTTTTCTTCCCACCCTTCACCTCCGGGCCATACTTTCAAATTGTTTGCCATCTGCTGTTGTCATAACTCTATCTGTTATCTCACAGTAGACTTTAGCCACTTTGCAGCAAAAAGATGGATATTAAGGTCTTCTTTATGTCAAAGTAACTAGTTTTTTCTTTTGAAACGTTTGTTTGTATCTCAGAGTAAGTCACAAAAAGCTGATTTGTTTATGCAAATTAGGTTTTGCCTCATGTTTTGCATTATTCTATTTTCTGCGCTTTCATTTTTTGGCTCACCAGTTCTGCTCAATATGCACACCAACATCAATTTCTCTTGTACACATATCTCTTCAGCAGTATACAAAGCATTATGATCCTCTGATTTATGTTTTCTCTTTCTCTTACAGGAAACAAGAATAAACTGCATCCGAATTGCTCGTAAAGGTAATTCAACCTGAATACTTTCGTCTAATGAAAACTTTGGCCTTGACAATCTATTTTTGAATTCAGGAAAACTTTTAGATCATATAAAACATTTTGTAAGCTTGTTGGCATTACTCTTTCCTAGTCCAGGATAAAAAGATGAGAGGAAGTCCCAGGTTGCGACAGACATGCAGATAGAGATGATCAAAGAAACACAGAACATTTCCTGAGAATCCAGTTTGTTAGGCAATAAGCATCAGAGAAAAGGGCAACTGGCCGAGTGGGGGTAGAGGTCCGGCTTTCATCATTTTAGGGGGAGATAGCGGCACGCACGATATCAAAGACTGTTTTTGTGTTGCTGTCTGGAGCCCACCAGACATTTACAGTTAATCGGGAGAGGGGGAGTACGTCTGAGGAGTTTTGACCTCTGTCTGGTCCAGAATGGAGCCAACTGTTTATGCTATATGAGCTCAGCAGGTAATGGAGCAGGGAAAGGGACTCTTAAGTCCTGATGGCAGCACAGGCCACACGGCTACCATAGTGAACTGTCAGAACACAGACAATCAAAGTCATGTATTTATAGTTAGCATAGCTCCGCAACAGTAAGCAGAGCCTTGCACACAAATTGACTTGGCAGGTTGTCTTACTTTAGTTTTTTATGAGGACCTCTGTTCGTGGTTTAAAAAGTAAAAGGCACAGCTCCCCTCAAGCATGACGCCAAAGGGCAAGGCCTGGCTTTGTGTTTCACTCCATCTGCTTCACACAGACAACCAGTTTGGCTTTGATTAACGATGCCTCCTTACATTGATTAATATTTGTTCCGTTTTCCCTTCTCTCACTTTGCACATTCTGAACTAATCCAAGGAGTAAAACAAAGGACTTCAAAGTGACAGAACAAACATAAGATTTCTACAATTGTAGTATTTGAAAACAGCATTGGACTGCTGCAATAAATAAAAAATAATAATAAAAAATATATATGCCAGATTTACACATTTTCTTTCACTAGTCACTAGCCTATGAAAATTATTTTGTGATCCCCTTTGATTAAAGATGGTCCTTGCCCTACAAGGTCTTGAGACCTATATACATGTCTGCCACTATCAAGCAGCTTATCACATCCAAAGTGGAGGCAAATGATTTTGGCTTGGATAACAAAACTGGAGATTACATTTCAACTTTCATGTGACAGTTTAATTAACGATCTCCTGGCAGGCCCAACACAACAATAGACTTCCATTTCTACTTTAAGTGCCAATTTCCACCAGCGGGCAGCTAGCAGGTGCATGGATTCATGTGGAAATCTATTTCATGCTCATGTCTGACTTAATAGAAATTCCAAGGCTAAATGTGGCAAGACCGTCTTATCTGTCCAAAATGTCAGAGTAGCAAATTAGCTTTTCCCCTTTGCGCATCCTGGTTTTTAGCACATAAAATATAATGCCATTGTATTACACTCATGAACAATTTTAATTTATATTTAATTTGCATGACTTTCTAGCTGTGTAAGAGCTGTTGAATCCATTAAATGTTCCTTTCCTTAACACAAATACAAACACTGTCATAAATCAAGCCCTGTCTAAAAAACTCCTGACGTTTAATATGAACACATAAATTACATTGTTCTGGTTGTGCATGAAATGTATTGACTGCCTCTGGTTTTATATAGCAGGGAAGAGCATGGTTGAGAGTTCCTCTCTGGTGCCCCAGATTTGATAGTAACCCAGTGAGCCGCTAGCTAGGCCTCTTTCCCCAGGCCAGCTCTGACTTTTTCTTCCCAACTCCACCCGAGACACCAGGGATCTCCTCTTCCAACGAGCTCAGGGGGAGAACGGGCTGGTTGTAGGGCTATAAGGGCCTGAAGGACAGGCTGCCATCGCAAAGGAAAACTAGATCACTGGGTTCATGAAACATTGCAAATGAGAAACCTCTCACTCTATGCCAGGAAAATCAACAGCTATTGTAAAAACCTGCCTTTTAAGATGTCTTGCAGACTCTTGGGCTCTATAAATAATGCCAGGGCACATTGATAGTGCAGTTTTAATTTGGCCGAGTGTACTATCTCCTTTTGTTGATTAGTCCATTTCACAAACCTTATATAACACCATTATGCATGGATGGAAAACCTTGTTTTACAGGACATAAATCAGCTGTCTATTGTCAAAGCTGCACAGGTTGTAAGATGATAATTTAGCTTCACCAACAAACAGCTGTATTTGATTGGTCAATGATCTTGTTGAAAGTGCGATACTTCAAACATTTTGAAACTAAGTCATAGATTCAGGAAAGGCCCACACTTTGTTCTTCCCACTAAACATGTTTTTAGGACACAAGGGTCCCTTCGTTATCAAAGCAGAAGTGAGATTTTTTTTTCTTCTAAGGCTATCAAAAATATTGATAATAGCCTCTATAGTTTATCACTGAAAGGCTCTTACTCATTCTAACTTTGATTGTGCGTGAAGAAAAGCTCTTTCAAAGTTTGCCACCATGTGTTAGTGACCAAAGTAAGCCAGCTTCTGTAACTTAGGGATGCTGAGGTCACGCTATTTACAAGTGTGTTTTGATCTGTGGCTTCAGGAAAGGAATTACAACAGCATGCAAAGCAAAAGTAATGCCTGATCACATTCAAAACGAGTGGCCTGAAAAGTTGTTTTATGACGATGAAGATTAATTTGCACACTTGGAGGGCAAAAGCCATTGTGTGGCATCGATAATAAGCTCTTAAACCACATTCATTCTTGTTTACCAGCCACCCGTTATTTGCATTAGATATAATCTCTCGTCCCTTAGCCCCAAATCTATCTCCAGAACAAACATCCTCTCAATTTTTTGTTTCTTTTAGCGGCTTGTAAGGACCACCGGAGGGCTCTTGAAGTGTCCCAACACTCCGAGGAGATGGGACTGATCCTGGGAGTGTGTGCTGGAGGACTGGTGGTGCTCATCCTTCTGCTCGGGGCCATTATCATCATCATCAAGAAGGGGTGAGTGACTGCTGTCGCTTAACACCCCAGCAATAGGATACTGGTGGCAAACATAGATGCATACAGCACAGAGCGGTTGACGTCTTGCTTTGCCAATGCATGAACCCAAGCACCCACATCCGTTTTAAAATAGTTTGCACTGTGTAAAGAACATTGACAGCTTATCTTGTTCCTCTGATCTTTCTTAAACATTTTGTGAAATGTGGGCGGGAAAGGGTTTATTTTAGAAAGATAAGCACATGCTGTTTGCTTAACTTTCTAAAGGTTGCGGTAATGGAGCAGACCCTAGAAAGAGTGCTCATATCCGTTCCCTTATGGAGCACCAGAGGGACCACACCACTCATCTACAGAGCTTATCTGAGTGTGAAGTATTTAATTAAAGTGGGATGCAATTCAATTAGCCACTTAATTACACACGCCAAGCAGCGGTCTGACCCATAAATGAGGCGGTAATTGGGAGGGAAAAGGTGTTCTTTTGGAGATTATTAGCCATTGCTCCCTGTGAAATAGCCTCCCAACTGGATGGTAAAACCTCCAAGGGGGCATACAGGGCCATGTCACTGGAAGAAGTATAGCAAACTACAGCATGCTCGTCAAACAGTCCTAAAGCATTTCCATAAACTTGACCTTCCTTTTGCAAATCTATCTGTGTCACTGTAGTGGTATGTCTACTAAGATGCTAATGGAGTGTCAGTACAAGCCATCACATTAGTGCACACTGCTCTAGTAAGCCACCATGCAGTAAATGCCCCTAGCAGAATGATTGCTAGATTTGTTCTGGGAAGAATTCACATGGTTTAGTCATTACACTAAAATGCAATTCAATTTGTGGAGCAACACAGTTTTTGGTTTTGTCTGTCATCTGGTCCATCAGCATCTGCCTGCTACGTGCGTGTGTGAAACTGTAGCCCTCTCAAACTAGCACGTTTCATAGTTGTCATGCTCACCATAGTCAATACACCCCTTCCTTAGCTGGCATTGCTTGCATCTTACATATCTTCTTTCTCCTGATTTTCTTTTCCTTCCTTCTCCTGCACACTCCTCAGAAGGGACTACTACTCGTACTCTTACTATCCGTAAGTGACGCCATCATTTTTAGTTCTCATCTTCTTGCGATCTGCTATAGACATGCTTGTGCTCTGGCTGCCTATCAGAAGTATCTGTGGCAAAAGAGACATGTGGCATTTACCTTCCTCTGCTCTGTCCTCCAGTCTGTCCTTACTTTCCTTTATTTTTGTTTTCCTTATGCTCTAAGTCTTTGCACTTTTTTCTAAACCCCTAATGACTCTCTGTCCCTCTCTCTCTCTCTCTCTCTCTCTCTCTCT
>JAVQJS010162021.1:0-18592 GCA_036024795.1 Galaxias rostratus
ACTCCGCCCCGTGCGAGTGGATCCTGAGCTTCCTCTCAAGCAGGCCCCAGGCAGTGAGGGTTGGTACTGCCACATCCTCCACCCTGACTCTGAATACCGGTGCTCCGCAGGGCTGCGTCCTTAGCCCTCTCCTGTATTCACTGTTTACCCACGACTGTGTGGCAAAACACAGTTCCAACAAAATCATCAAGTTTGCTGACGACACGACCATCATCGGCCGGATCACCAACGGTGATGAGACGGCCTACAGAGAGAAGGTCAGAGCCTTGGCATCCTGGTGCCAGGACAACAACCTCCATCTCAACGTTGGCAAAACTAAGGAGCTGATTGTGGACTACAGGAGGGGCCAGAGTACGGGACACGCCCCTATCAACATCAATGAGGTGGCGGTGGAGAGAGTCAGCAGCTTCAGGTTCCTAAAATTCATATCAGCGAGGACCTCACCTGGGACCCCCACGCTGATATCATCACCAGGACAGCTAGACAGAAACTCCTCTTCCTGCGCAGGCTGAGGAGGTTTAACATGGACCCCAGGATACTCTGCAACTTCTACAGGTGCACCAGCGAGAGTATTCTGACTGGCTGCATCACAACCTGGTATGGCAGCTGCACTGCCCTCAAATGCAAGACGTTGCAGAGGGTGGTAAATGCTGCACAACACATTACTAGGTCAGATCTGCCCTCCATGGAGGCCCTCTACCAGCAGCATTGCAGGAAGAAGGCCAGCAAGATCGTCAAGGACTCTCTGCACCCCAGCCACAAGCTGTTCTGCCTGCTCCCCTCAGGCCGACGGTTTCGTAGCATCCGGACTCACACCACCAGATTCAAGGACAGTTTCTTTCCCCAAGCCATCAGGCTTTTGAACAATCACACTTGAGCCCCCACCCTCCACACACAATAGGCCACTCAGATTTGTCTTTTTTTTTTACTGTCACTTTATACGGACTCTGTCACCTTAGTACCCCATATGCCGGTCATCTCTATAAATTATAGTTGTATATTTTGAATTAGATTTGATTTACTTTGCATTATATTCTGTTGAAGTATTTTGTATATTGTATTGATGTCTGCATTAGCGTTAGGTGTCGTAGAGACACAAGAATTTCATTGCATACTTTTGCCTCTGTAAACGTTATGCATATGACAATAACAAACCTTGAACCTTGAACCTACTTCTGCTTTAGGCAACGTCTAAAGTTTTCAGTGGTTTGTGTCCCAGCCGTGTTGCAGTCATCGTGGTTGTAGTTTTAAGTTTTTTTTCTGCTGTAGAGTTACCCCACTCGAGTGCTGCGTGCTGGAGTTCATTTTCATCCATGTCAAAACAGTCTCCTTCTTGACTGCACCTTTGATTGACATTAAGCTATTCCTCTTAGTAACCGATACAATCATTGAGTTAGAACATTTTACTCGAGTGGGGAATGACAGGAAAAGCAAAAAACATCAACTTATGAGCAATTACTAGAATGATTCAAAATCAACACCTACATATCAGATCAAATGAGTTTTAGAACATTGTCAGAGTGTACCACTTAGCCTACTTTTGACCACTGTAAGTAATCACTTTTAAGTCATTATGAACACAGTATGATGCCAACAGCTACAAAGCAGTTTAATACAAGTTCAAAAGGTAATAGTGCTGAGTATTCATAAGTGTTTGAAACAAGCATATTAGGAAATTAGTTGAAATGTTAACTGCTGCACAGACTTTGAGACAAAACACAACGCTCAAAAACACATCAGATCTCAATGGGGAAAAATCATGATGAATATTTCTACTTATATGGACTGAGTATCGAGTTACAAACGAAAGGATGCCATTTGTTTGATGAAAATGAAAATTATCAACATACAGAAGGCTGAATCCAAAGACACTCCAAAAATCGAAAGGAAAAAATTATGTGGCAGGATTGTTCAGTCGCTGCAATTCCCCTGCAACATCTCATAATGGTACTCAGTACTATGTATTGCCCCTATGAGCTTTTATGCATGCCTGACAATGTTGGGGCATTTTGCTAATGAGACAACGGAAGGTGTCTTGGGGATATCCCCTCCCAGATCTGGACCATGGCATCACTGAGCTCATGGACAGTCTTGTGTGCAACCTGGCGGCGGCAGATAAACCAAAACATAATGTCCAGTGGCGGACTATTGGATTTAGGTCAGACGAGCGTGAGGACCGGTCAGTGGTATGAATTCCTTCATTCTTCAGGAGCTGCCAGCATACTCTTGCCACATGGGGCCATCAAGCCCCGTCAAGCAGTTCTACCTGTGACAACGTAGGATGGTTGCCTGAACAATCATCTGATTAAGACCTTAAGTGGTTCATTGACTTGGTGAGGAGTGGCTGTCTACCAGCCTGGGAAAGTGTGTAGAGAAATCCGCCACAGTGCGGGGCCTGTGGTTATAGTGGCCAAGGGTGTACATAAAAGATGGCATGCCTAAACTTGCCTCGCTAGAGCCAGCCACATGAATAATGCTGGCAAATAAATGGTGGTCCCTGATGCTCTGCGTGGGCAAGCACTGGATCTGAACCATGGTCTGCCAGGTGTAGGGCATCTAGGGTTATTTAGACTTTAAAACGGATTCGTCAGTCATTATTCTGGGGTCAGTGTAGGCGGGGTGTCAAGGACCACTGCCGTAGTCCAGGATGTCGAGGGCCATTGTGAGGCCTGTACAGCCAACGAAGGACCCCAAGGGCACTCCAATGCTCCACTACAACATCGTGTTGGAGCAAAGATGGACAGAGTGGCTGTAAATGTGTTAGGTCCACTGCTGCAGTCGACTCTGGGAAACCGCTATACCTTGGTGGCAATGGACTTCTTTACAAAGACCACTTCACCTTCAGACTGATGGCCAAGTGGAAAGATTTAAGGGCCCAAGGAACTCAACTGGCACTCACCATGGCAAGGGACCAAAAGGACTAAGACGTTCAATTACCACTAGTCCTCTTTGCTTATCATAATACAGTGCACAGGGTCCACAGGGTGCACCCTCTGCGCTGCTTTGGATGCCAGCAGAGCTAGCTTATGGGACACCCCTAGATTGCCCAGGCTCTCCACCTGAGGCAGGATATGTGTGTCAGCTACATCAAAGAAGTTGTTCACTGCTTTGCCCGTGAGCAGGCCAGGTCTGTGTGCCGCAAAAGAGACAAATGAGACTGTATGACTTTCATTTGGGGGTTAATGGAGAAGGGAGTGTGAAAGTTGTCACTGTATGTAATGTCTTTGCATTTATATATTTTATTTTGGGAAAATGTTTCCCAGCAAACATTATCGCATGCAAATCATTTGGTTAATCATCGTTGTATGTAGTAAATGAGATTAAATGTTGCAATTGATTGACAGCCCTAGTTGAACAGATAGGAGTGCACGGTTTCATGTATTGCTGTCACATCTTTGTTGCGCAGAACTGTCAAAGTGTCAAATGGCTTTTCGTTGTCAGTTATAATCAGGGTTTTTACCACACCAGAAAATATTAGGTGATTGGGTAGAAGCTTTTACAATCCAATCAGTGTGAATTAAAATGAATGAAATAGCAATGCTTAACGATGCACAATGAGGCCAACAAGAGTTACTGGTCAATCATGATGAGTGGGTCATGTGTCGGTACTGAATACCAAAAGTTGTTTTCTTTGATCTCTGTGCCGTAAGTCTAGTTTTACAGAGAGGCGCTCTCAGAAACCAGGCATTGCCTGTCCCACTGAGTCCTGACAACCCTCTGATGTCTGGCAGCGGGCACATTATAGGATGTACAAACATTGAAAGAAATCCTTACATTAGAGTACAAATCATAATGGAACATAGACATGGTACCGACTAATGCAGTGCTGCTTATATAGCTGAATATTCTGTGTTTAGAGCACCAATAGAAGCTAGTTGTTGAGTGTGTTTGTCAAGGTGGAGTGAGAAAGAACAGGTTGAATGACTCTGGCAACAGCCATGATATCAGCTGAATTTTGCTGTGTCTCACAGATGTCTGCCAAATTGTCTTCTCATTCCAAAATAGGGCTCCAAAATCTTTGACACCAGAAATGGTTGTTTTTGTCTCTACACATCGTCTCATCTTTTTTTTCCATTGTTTGCACAGCATCTTTCTTATGCAAGTGGTGACCTCATGGTGGATGCCTCCTTCATGCAAACCTTATGGACCATGAGCCCTGTATGTTCCGGGTGTGAGTTGGCAGAAGGTATGTCAGATCATTTTTTCATGGTATAGGGTTGATCATCAGCCGTAATCTAGCTCAGCTAATGTTTTATGTCCCGTACCTACAGTAGTTATTTGTTTTATTAATGCATTTATCAAACATTAAAAACAATGAAAATGGTGGAGAAGTGCCTGACACCATCTGCCAAGCATGGTGGGGGAAATATGATGTTCTCTGAGGTTTTGTGGTGTTGGTAAAGGAAAGTGGGCGGCACGGTGGCGCAGTGGTTAGCACTGTTGCCTCACGGGAAGAAGGTTCTGAGTTCGAATCCCACCTGAGGGCCTTTCTGTGTGGAGTTTGCATGTTCTCCCTGCGTGGGTTTCCTCCGGGTACTCCGGTTTCCTCCCACATTCCAAAAACATGCAGGTAAATTGGTCACTCTAAATTGTCCATGGGTGTGAATGTGTGTGTGAGACATTGTATGTCTGTGTGTTAGCCCTGCGATGGATTGGCGATCTGTCCAGGGTGTATCCTGCCTCTCGCCTGAAGTCAGCTGGGATAGGCTCCAGCCCCCCGCGACCCTGCATAGGATAAGCGGTTCTGATAATGGATGGATGTCATTTGAGTCTTGTGAAAGTGAGAACTGGCCAGGTTCCTTTCAAGGATGGCCAGTTACAAATAAGCCTTACGCCTGAACCCTAGAGTGAACAACCAACTGCAACATCTGCTAGTGTGGTGGGAGGTGCTCCAGCCTACAAACACAAATAACCAGATACTGCTTATTTTAGATTTGTTCTGTTTATTGAAACCATCTTTTGACTTGTGTGTTCATTGAAATAATTGAACAAGAAACAAAAAAATTTAGAAAGTGCACTTTGTAAATACTTTAAATATTCTATTCTACAAATCTTTAATATACCTTATCACTTTTGCATTACAGTACAGTGTCTGTCTTTTACTAAACACCATACTAACTTCCTCCCAGAGTCAAAATTAGAATCTTCTGATATCTAGCCTATTGTTGCTATATTCCATCGCTAGCTCAACCTCGTATGGGCTACAGTCGCTTTTACTTCCATCCCTACTGGCAGCACAGGACTTTTGTAGAGGTTGGTGTATGTAGATATGCTAGAACTGTGACCAGTGTATATTTGCCCTTCCTGCAGGGCAGGCACATCCTCATACGGTTAGAGACCTTAATTCTGTGTCATATTAATCACCAGGGAGGCACCAGGTTGAGGCTGTCACTACAGGTGGCACAACAGCTCTTACAGTGCCTTGACAGCCTAAGAGCAATGTACATTTAAGCTGTATGGACTGGAGGGGTAGACTTTCCAAAAAAACAAAAACCTCCCTCAGGTGAGTGGAAACTCCAACCACAGGTGGTGAACAGGATCTGTCAAAATACGGCAGAGCAGAGGCAGCCCTCTTGGGGTCGGGGTTCTCAAACCTCTGCCCTCTCTGGATCTCCCTGATGGGAGACACCGGCCCTTTGGGACAGGATAAACTGGCTCATGTCCTGGCAGTTTATCCCCTTTATGCCAATCCCTCTGGTCCTGTCAACCTTACACGGAATTTGTCAGGGGAACTTTTGCTGTTGATAGCCTGGTCATGGAGACATTGGTTCTGAATGTTACATTCGCTCCAGAGTGGTACACCTTGGTGCCTCTCAAAGAGACAGGACCTTCCTTCACAAAATGGGGAGTCAGACATGGCACCCAAATCCCCATTGCCTGAAATTTTGGGTTTGGCCACAGAGGGACTGAATCCACCGTTGAATGTGTATGATCAGACTGTAATTATCACTTTTTTTATACAAGGGCGCCCTCCACTAGGCCACTCTATACTGCCCTCTGGAGATTTTGTTTTGTTAACTGATATGCTGTAAGTTCCAGAGCATTTTGTGGCCATAATTTTCGGTTTCCAGCTGTCTTTATTAGAGGCCAAACATTGCAAGTTTCCCTTAAAGGTGTATGTGGTTACCATTTCAGTCTGACATGTACAAGCTAACCCTACAAAGTGGGGTCTCATGGGCTACGTTCGAATTCTTAATCTTGCTTGGGAAATTTTCTAACTGAGTGAAATGACACAGAGTCAAGTATCGGAGTGAATTCCAATTGATTTGAAAGAAGGCAACTTCACGAAGGTTCCTTTGCGATTGGCCTCTTTTGTGAGGTTTTTTCGTCATCAAGTGAACACTAAAAGTCTGCTTTGATGTGTCCATCGCTGAAGGATGTAGCCTCTCGCTCTTCGCTTGTAAGAGATTGGAATGAGACTCAATGGCGGCATGCATTCATGTAGAGGAAAAGTGCTGTGTGTTTAGGAGATGTCGGGAACTTTAAATATTTAGAATTAGGACTCTGTGCTAAGGGGTGCTTCAATGCTTTCTAACTTCTGTACTTAATCTTAGGATCCATTACAAAAAGAAGAAAGCAATTTCCCCCTACAATTCCTTGCGGCTATAATATTTTAAGCGATACACCATTCAGCTGTCGATTGCAACACGATTGACGAGGCAGATAATTTAGACTTGTTGTTTATTAAGCATTTTCTTTCATATGTTATGCTCCAGTTTACTAATATGTTTTGCCACAGTTTTTTCATATATTTATGTTTTAGAATGCCAACATGTTAGAAACTGAATCATTATAATTGGTATGCAAACTATTGTAGTAGATCTGTATGCCTAACGATTAGGCTTCATACAATCATATAAGTTTGGATTCATGTGTGGCAATAAAAATTAATTGACAGGGGGATGAGGATGTGAGCCACCATTCTCAACCTGGCATATTTCCTTTCACTTTTATGACAAGTGGCACATATTCCCTTTTCAATTCCAACCTTGGTAATAAAGTAGTAAAGATGACTCCTGACTCGTTTGCTATGTTACGTCCATGTGTATGTACTTTAACTGTGGACAGTGTGCATTTCTGCCCATGTTTATATATAGGCTATGAAACAACACAGTGATTTCACGCAGACAAAGATGCGCTTTTTTGGCTATAGTCTTCGAGACATTGTAGTTTTAAGACCCACCCCTTTGCCCTATGCTGCTGGCTGTCCCTGTGTTTTCTGCAGGTGACTTGTGGGTGATTTGGCTAAATACCTGACTGGAAACACCTGGGCCCAGTGCTTCCATTCTAATAAAAAACCACTCCATTGATGCTAGTGGCCTGGGAGAGAGAATAGAGAGAGTGAAAGGAAGCTCTACTCCCCAATGCCTTTTTCTTGTGTTGCTGTTCCTGTTACATGCAGACATTCTAGTCACTTCTCTGTCCACACATGCATACACGCAGGCGCCACTGATTAACTGACTATCACATCTCATGATCTTGCCGGCAGGTTTTGTTGTTTAGATCTTGTTAATAAATGTCACTATTCACAATTGAGACTCATTGGATTGCTTCATCACGTTTGTTTAGGTGTGCTGAACGTAACAGTTGTTTCTCCACGAACAACCCACAAAGACCATTGTTGTATGAGTACGTAGTTTAGTACACATGGAGTCGGACACCTTTAACAAAGCATTCGTCTTTTCCTTCATGATTCTCCTCAATCTTCCTTTAACCACAAAACATTTTCCCTCAGGGTTTTTTGTATTTGAGACACAAACATCTTGAGATCAAATGCCTAATTTTATTCTCTAATGAGACATAGAGCTCTATCGCCCTATCAGTCTTTGGCCAGAGACTATCAACAGCACTGTCTTTGACTAGATCTCCTGACTCATCGTTGGGTCCAGCACGCTTGTTTCCCCCTGATGATCAGTGACCAAAAAAAAGAAAAGAATACTTTTAATCATGTGCCAGAGTAACAAAATAAAATCGACTTTCTTGTAACATACTTTGTTACTACAGGCATGTACCCATTGGCCTCTGTTGAACAAAAGGAATTCATAGCATTTGTACAGGGTCTTTGCCAGGGTGCTACTGTAATGTCAAGAAGAAGACCCAGAAGAAGAATTCATGAGGATTTTAGTGCTAAAACCGCAAAATAAAAAATAAAGTACATTATTTATAACATACGTATGCACCAAAGTGGATATCTGGTCAACAAAACTAGTAACAAGGAAGTTACTGTGCATTGGCTAAAAACAAACACATTAAAATGGAAATCAGCTGCCCTTGCTTGCAGGTGTTTCCTCAGCTCACATACCTATAATCGCATTGCAGAACTTCTCGAGAAAATCCATTAAGAATATGGACTCACAACGGACAATGTTGTGGCTACTGTACCTCACAATGCATCCAACTTTGCGAAAGCCACCACAGCCGGCTTTGAGAAAAGGTTTAATAGCTTCTTACAGCTGAAGACTGATGTCAAGGAAACCATGCTGGCAACTGCAACCCACCCATTTTTCTAGATTTGGTAGCTATCTTCCAAAACAGTGGTAGAAGAGGAGGATAAATCAATTCATTCTGCACTCAGTTGAAAAGCTTGGCCTTCTGACAAAAAGTGACACTGATTTATCAAACACCACCAAATTCCTCCCACTCCATAAATCATCATTAATGAAAAATGTGTCAATGTGCATGTTTGTGTTCATGGAAAATTGCGGTATTTAGTGTAAATTGATTCACTATCTGTGTCTACTGTCTCTAATCTCAACAACAGAAAACTACAACCATATGGATAGAGAAATGTTATCCAATTTCAGCAAAGCAGAGTCTGTCTTCACTGGATTCATATTCACTTATCAAGCTACTCTTTGTGAGCTTTAACACAACTCTTCCATCATTGGTGCCAGATGAGTGTCCATTTTATTTTGCAGGTATGGTTTATTGCCCTCACAAAAGCCACTAACTGCTGAACTGTTGGAGCGGTTAGTTGTGCTCAAAAATAACTAACCTGAAATCATAGGATTGTAGTGTTCATGTTGTAGTTACTAACATTAGCTGGTAGCCTACCAACAATCTTGCTAAGCAAACCATTGCAAAATCTGTATGGACTAATTGCATTTCATTTTCACACGTTAGAAAATATAAATTGATACACTATTAACCACTTAAGCAACAAACTTGCTTCGATCTATCTTACTCTCAATCTACTCTCTTAATTAGCAAATTAAACAGGGCACGTACGTGCTGTATACCTTCTTTGCCATTTATTGTCGTTCTTTAACTATTTGTTCATTTGGAGAGAAGGATTACTTCATTTTGGTCGTGCAGAATGTTACAGTCCTGTTCGAGTCATTGGTTAATTTTATTCAGCATAGGCTAGGAAACCGAAATTATTAGTTCATAGTTCGGGTCTGAGTCTATCGTTTAATTTCTATGTGATAGATGGACTACAACAAAAGGAAAACCTCAACTTAGCCATGGTTATGTAGTTATGATTGACTCATGATAATTTAGTCCTCTAAAAGCAGTTGCAATATACTACTTTACTGAAACGTGAAGTATTGTGTTTAACCCAAAAATCGTGATCAGGAAACAAATTATTCCCAGTTAACTTTTAAGGTCATAGGATGTGTGGGGATGGGTTCAATCCCCACCTGACCCAAGGGCCTTTCTGTGTGGAGTTTACATGTTCTCCCCGTGTTAGCGTGGGTTTCCCCAGACAGTCAATAAAATATGAAGGTTAACTTGTGACTCTCAATTGTCCGTAGGTGTGAGTGTGAGAGGTTTCGTCTGTCCCTATGTGTTGGCCCTGTACCCCGCCTCAAGCCCTATGTTGGCTGGGATAGGCTCCAGCCCCCCCTCGACCCTGCAAAGGATATGATAAGATATATCACCTTATTGTAAAAACATTATGACCATGCTCATGATCTATCTGAAAACGTTTTGTAATGTTTTCCTAATGGTATATTTCAGGCCACCAGTCCTCCTTATCCCTCTATGGCCAACAGTATTAGTAAATGAAGAATATTTCTTAATAAACAAAATACAACAACATTTTGAATTTTAAATCCTTTTACTGTAACTCCTTGGATTTTCCTTACAGAATGTTGAGAAAATAGCATAATAAATGTTTTATATGCATTTTGACATAATGCTTTTCTAATTTCCTAAAGCTCGTTATGCCTTATGGGGGATTGCCAATGTGTAGCATCCACATGGGTGATACAACAGCAGCCATTTTGCACCAGACTTGCTCACCACTCATCAGGTTATGACATACCAAGAGCCACATGGGGCATGAGAGGGGATTTACTAGCCAATTTGGAGCTGAGAGATGGTTAAGTGACAGGGATTTGTTTAGGGCCAGCATGGTACATCAAGACAGCACTAATAAAATTGAGGGTTTGTTTAGAATTTTTTATAGCAATAAGAAGTATGTGCAATAGTGTTCAATACCCAGGCACAAAATCAGTCAAGCATGCTTTAGTAAGCAAAAATGTGCATTTTGAAACACTTTCAGCCATCTGCCAATCCTTTTGTTTATGTGTTTTTTATGTCTCTAATTCTTATTTTAAATTTGCATTGTTAGATGTTGGCTATTTCCTCCCCGCAAAAAAAAAGAATCTTGCTTGCTTGGAACATCCCACGTAAATGACTCAAGTGTGAGACTGCAATTACTGGGAGATGTCAAATAAAGGTTCCAGTTCTTACAGGCGGGCGGGAATCCTTAACATTTTACAAATAAAATGTTACTATTTTCTAAGCAAGGTGGTAAGTAAAGGGTTGGGGCCTGGCGAGTGATAGAAACACAGAGAATAATTTGACCGGCGCAGCAACAGGGCACTGCAGATCCGCGGTTTCCGTGGCTCAAAGTTGATCAAACACTTGAATAGAGTGTGTCTAACTGGGTTTCTGTATGTCTTTGTGATGGCCAGGTGAATCGAGGGACCTACTCCAGGAGGAGCCGTCTGAAGAGGTCTGACGGCAGCACCACCTCCACCTCCTTTATCCTTCGACAGGTAGTGTAACTTGTGTAAATTAGGGTAATTTGAGTTGTTAAAAAAAAAATAAAGAGTGATTTTCTTGGGTTGTGGGGTTAATAATCTTATACAACTTTTTGGTTGATTTAAAGAAGCTTATTGTGCAGCCCAATTAAGGTCAGAGATAGGCTCTTGTTCTCCTGTTCAAGAGTTTCTTGTTGGGAAAGAATGTTTTTCAACCTTTTTTGAACCACATTTGTTACATTGGAAAAAGTCTCGTGGCACACCACCAACATTTTTTTTTTTTACAGTTACAGCAAAGCTGCTAAATCCATCAAACATTTCTTCTAGCGAATATCTTAGTTACTAAAATATTGAGCATGCAAAGTAATTTGGTCAACATATGTGTGATTTTCGTCAGCAAATCCCACAAACGCTGACACTTCCTGTTTGCGGACTGAAGTTGCACAACACGGATGGTGCGCACACAGCTGGAACGAGGCAATTGACAGTTCCTTAAGATCCGCCCGGTGACGAGCATTCTCCCTCGGCATCCACCCTCCCTTCCTGCTGAATAAATGCATGCATTTATCTGCAACTTCTGCTGCGATTTCTTCCCTTTGAAACACATCCAAACTAGACGGACGGATGGATGGAATACGTCTTGGGGTCAGGTTGAGTTGAAATATGTATAGCTTTGTCGGCACAGACACTCGACAATGGCATATTACTTACAGATAATAATTAATAAATGTTAATAAAAAAAGAGGAAAACTAATTTAGTGAAATTGGATAATTTGTCAATGCACACCTGAAAATCACTGGGGTAAGAGATGTGTGCCACTAACGTATGGGGCTTTAGTCACCAGTAACTCCTCTTAACGTAAGGTTAGCTCTATGAGGTCCTCTGACCTTGCCCGAGCAAGACGGCCATCAATATCCAGATACTTTAACAGCTTGACCCTTCTTTTGCTCAGATCTAGTCTAAGACTGCGCCCGAGAGGGCTTTGGGCATTTGACGTTTAAAGTTGTTCTAACCCCATTGCCCCTCATTTGAATCTCAGACAATCCTGAAAGTACTTGTTCAAAAGACTGTCTAACCACATTGCTCTCCAGCAACAGCCTCTTTTACATGAGTTTTACTACATTTGGTCAACAGATCAGCAAAGCCTTTGTCTGCCATTTCTAGTTCTAGCTCCTTTTCATCCCCATGGTAAGCTATGTCAGTGGAAAAATTTCCTTCTTAGGCAAAGGTTTACGTCTACATCTTTGGTGGTTGATGGAACGGCCTGGCATTTGTTTTTAACAGAGCGGACATACATAGAGTAGGGGGGAAAAGTCATCAATCAGAAACATTCATGAAAGCAGTGACAATTTGTTACGCAAATAAATGAATGGTCACAATAGAAAACATCCAATGCCTCAAGAGGATAACTTTGATCTAGGTTGGCCGCCCAAATTAGAGTTGGCTATTTTGTCTGATCTTAATTTGTCAGGACATAATGGAAAGAGATATTGGACAATATTATCTGGTCAATATTTTGAAGTGTTGGACTGAGGTCAGGGAGGTATGGGGTTGAGAGTCTGAATCAGTCAACAGTCAATCACTGTTCCCCAAATATTTTATTTATGTTTAAATATAAAAAGCCTACATATGCCTGCAGTCTTTGCAGTTAAGCTGTTTGGCTGACTGTTTAATTGTTAATTGCTGTTCCAAAATAGTGGATTCAGTTGTTAAATGAGCTGGCTTAACAGGTTGTATGTCACTTTTAAGTGGAGGGGGCGGGGACTAAGGAAAGTATTATAGTGTATAACAAGTACTACAAGTAATACCATAGTAATGTCATTGCTTTCTAAAGGAGGAATGTGTAAATAGTAACTTAGTACAATTCCTGAGTAACTTGCCCAACAAAGGCACTGCATACTTTTTTAGTTGGCTTCAAAGGAACTCTATGTTCTTCTAGAGAATTGGGGGGAAATGGCAAGAATTTTAATCACAACATTCTAAGAGTCTTTGATCCCTCCTATCCCTCTCAATGGCCCATCCCACTTTTCCCACACATGCCCAAATGCGCTCTGACTTGACTTAAGAAACAGTTTTTCATTATTCATGTGTATGTTGTGCATATTTTTTATTCTCACCAGCAACGCACAATGCAATGTCTGATTCCAAGGTGAGGAACACGAGAATCCAGAACGTCCGATTGTAAACACTCTTAGTTCACACCAGAGCAACGAGCACGGATACAAGTGACCGTTTCCATAGTAATGACATACATAGTAAACAAAAACTTCATATTTGTATTCCTCTATTAGTACTTGACAATCGTTTTTATTTAGCTGCAAATGGCACCATAGCTAGTAGACATTAGCGAGCATGTCCAACATTTGCAAGTAAATTAACAATGGCTTTTTGACATAAATCTGGCACAATTCTTTTTAAACATTCTAACACTTGGGGTTTTGACATGCAACAACTTTTACTGCCTTTCAACTACTTGTTCACATGGCTGCTCCTTGTCAGGGACAAGTGTCACATGCTTGTTTAGAAGGAGTCGCTGTAAGCTGGAGTGTGCACATGAGGTGATTGACAGGCAGATAGCCTTTACTCCTTGCAAAAATTCTCCTGATTGGTTTGGTACAGGCGGACGCCCCTAGATTTTTGAAAAGCTGACAACAGCAACCCCAGAGTGCTCATATATAATGCACCTTCTCTTTGAGCATTTGGTTTGATAATATTCTCAAAGAGGTTTGTAATAAAAGTAAAAAAACACATCACAAATTAAATGTAGAGTTGGAAATTCAAACTTGCATACTGCACCTTTAATAATCGGTCTACTGCAGGCCTGTTTGAAATGGAAACTTTTAAGTAACGATAGAAAATAAAGGCGCTAGCTACCTAGCTGCTGACATAATCAACCATTTAGTGTGCAGTATATTATACAGTTGCAACGTTTTAGATTTTGTAACTGTTTGCAGTCCATCTGTGAAACAAACGTCAGTGAACTTGCTTTCTCATTCCATCGCAGTAAGACTTAAGAAATTTTTTGTTCAGAGTGGTCATACAACGAAACAGCAATTAATTAATAGGTTAACATAGTATCTATATTTTTCAAACAGATATCTTTGAATATTGTAAGACTCGCTTTAATGTAAGACAGTTTATTTTGTCTTCTCTTATAAGAAATTAGGACTACAAAATTTACTTCGAAGTCATTCTGCTACATTGAAAAACAAGTTGTGGCAGAATTAAATTAAGACAGTAGATAGAGTGGAAGTAAAATAGAAACAAGAGAGGCAAAGATGGATATGGAGCCAGAGAAGAGGAAAGAAATGAGGAGAGAACGAATGTTGCGGCTCCCCAGCTTAGCGTTATCCCCCTCCTCCCTCCCCCCCAAATCAACGAGCGTGTGCGCTCAAGCTGAGTGGAGCGACGGCCAGCCAATCAGCGGCACGCAACGCTGGCCGTGTCACCGGGGGCTGATGCTGAGGAAAGGGTTCTCTGTGGTGGTCGGAGTTGCTGCTGAAGCTGCCATCGTTGCTGTCTCTCAGAGAGAAAAAGGAAGGAAAAGCAGAAGAGGGGAAATTATGAAAATGCCTGGATTGGGCTGCTTCCCGGGAGAAATGCTACGTAGAACGTGAGCCAGCCATCCTTGTTTAGGCTGGAGGGGACGGTGTTGTGCACTCCTTGAACGGCAGGGCCTTTTAGACTGAAGAAAAATAAATATCACCAAGGAATCATTGCAAAGGCCTCATCCCCCGCTCTTTCTCTTTGGAGGGGAGGATTTTTTTTCCGAGCGGGAATTGTCACCACCATCCATCCTTTCTATCTGTGGCTCCCCCCTCCTCATCATCTACCTCCTCCTCCGCTCTCTTTCTTGTTCTCTATTTTTCTGGAGGTGCTGTTGCAATAGCAAAACTCCATGTATGACAATTTGTATCTGCATGGATTTGAAGACTCTGAGGCGGTGAGTGGTGGGAGGGGGGTGCAGTTGATTTCAGCTTCCCCTGTGTGTGTGCATCATGTGTACATCTGTGTGTTTATTGATGTAGACGATGGAGCAGTGGAGAGACACACAGCAGGCCGCTCTGGGGGTAAACGTTACATTGCGTTACAGGCAAATCATGGGCCCTTGTAGGGGGTGGGGTAGTGCTGGTGTAGGGGGATGCACGGTTTGGGCTGCTGGTAATTCAGTCTGTGTGTATCTGTACATTGTGAGTGGGATCTCTTAACAACCAATTATGCATGTTGGAGTAGTCCAAACACGCCCTGATTGAACCTTGCATTATTTTTCAGTACTTCTTTTGTCAGATGGTAACAAGGTACAGTGCACAATGCAATTTGATGTACATAACTCTCTCCGTGGAAGGGCCCAACCGCCGTCTTTTGGTGAAAAAAAAATTATGCCCAGTGTAAATTTTCTATTATTCTATTGATGCCTATTTTATTGCCTGGATAGCAACAAAAAAAGGCAGTCCCTCATAATATCAAGGAATTAAAGTGTATTCAATGCCTTTTTTAAGGGGCAATCCATGTGTTCTTTTTCTTTCTATCTGCAACAGCATGCTGTAACGTATGCTATATACGTCGGGTGCTGAGGCAAAGCGTATCGTGCTTCGTGATGGCATTTACTGGACTCTGATGTAGATGAGTCACATGCCCAAGGTGCTTTATTGGGTGCCTCAAACATGCTTAAGCGAGCACGATGCTGTCACAAAATGTTCCCTTCGCCCACATAACAATGTTAAAACACTTAAACATTCCTCCAAAAATGGAGGGCAATGTCTTAGAAGACGGATAGGAATACTCTAGTTGAACGTATAATTATTTAAAGAGAGAAAATAATTTGCTTAATGATTTTGTTAATGCAACCCACTGAGATGTAATGAATTGTTAATGAGTATGTTATAGTAGTAAAACAACGTAACAAATCATTTCGGTAGACATGATAGTGTATTACCACAATTAATGTGAATGTTTTTGGACTTGTGTTATTTCTGATAAATCATTACAATACAGCATAGATCCATGTTTATTTTTAGAATTACACAATATTGAGCTAGAAATGCCTGATAAACATTTCTTCAACAACCTGCTGAATTTTAGCACACAAGCCACAAGCCTTTTTTGTTCTGAAAAAAGCTAACGTTCCAGTTTTGTGATTGGACCCAGACAGTTGAATGGCGTTTGGTGCTGAAGTAAGCCCTCACACACAGCTTGCCCGAATTACAAAAAGTGCTTGGCTATGACTACTTTCGAGTGATGTAGGCTTTAACAGAATGCGAGGGAATTTTACACTGCAATGCCAAACAGAACTGGACTGTTCTGACCACGTTGCTACTCCACAAAAGTGAGAAGTTAGCTGTGCAAGGATAGAGTGAGTTAGCACAGCAACTATACATATCTGTTGTGCACCGGAATACTTCCATTGGACTTGTAGTTTGTGTCTTGCAAGGCAGCAAACTTATGTCGGTTATGCTTAAGTCAACAAATGGCTTTCTTCCAATGCATTTCCCATTTTGGTCATGTGACACGCACAGCTTGTGACAGGGTGTCCTGTGTCTCCAAACAGGGTTGCAATTGGGTCCATGCATCCATTCCCAGTCTTGCTGTGTGCTGATCCAGACCCTAGTGCCTGACCACTACCTACGCTGCTGTGACAGCTCACTGAGCAGCTACTTCCTTTACAGTGTGCGTGTTTGTGTGTTTGTGTGTGTGTGTGTGTGTGCGTGCGTGCGTATGTGTATGTGTGTGTGTCACTTTTCCCACAAGGCCAACCGTTATATGAAGAGATGGAGAACCTATAAGGTTTTTTTAAAGTTTTCTTGGGCAGAATGACACAAATGCGTAAGCAGAGTTTGTAGCTGTCATTATCAGTGTCACCTCTTCTTAATTTTGTTTAAATTACATAGGGATGCATGGTCCATGGATGCAAGGTCTTCCCTCCTTCTGTGTCGACACGATATTACTATGTGCAGAAACGTGCTAATCTTGAATTTTACAACAAAGGTTCATGTGCAGTTCCTTTATTGTGAGCATATTATTGCAATGACTAGAACTGCTAGAACTATACTTCTATATTCCTATTCTAACCCTAGTGTCCCCTCCATTCCCCAGGGCTCAGCTGATTCCTACACTAGCAGACCATCGGACTCGGATGTCTCTCTGGAGGAGGAGCGGGAGGTGTCGGGCCAGGTCCAGGGCCAGAGCCCGGGTCAGAGCCAGCCGCCCGGGCAGACCCAGAGCCGTCAGGAGAGGGAGCAGCAGGCTGCCATCCAGCTGGAGAGAGCCAAGGTGAGGAGAGGGTGGAGCGAAGAGGTTCCTGTTGTCTGGTCTGCTACAATACACCGACAAGCCGACAAAGATTTTAACAGTATGCTCACACATATTTAATGTTTTGTTTCATTCTATTCAATATTTGAAGTTAATTTTCTTAAAAAGCATTGATATTGTGCTGCGGTGGCATTTATTCCAGAGATTATTTAATTATATTCTGTTGGTCGCTAAGGGACAAAGTGTGACTAACAACAAAAAATGCAGTTTGTTTGTTTTGGAACAAAAGGAAATTGATCCTGCAGAATAAGGTGTTTTGATCACCTAACCATTTTATTGTCAAACTGAACCGTTTCCTTTATCTGCCTGCAGGCCAAGGCTGTTGCCTTTGCTGTGAAGACCAACGTCAGCTACTGTGGAGCGCTGGACGAAGACGTGCCTGTGCCAGCCACTGCCATCTCCTTCGATGCCAAGGACTTCCTCCACATAAAGGAGGTATGCCATCGCTTGGATTAGCGTGGGCTCCCTCCCTGTCGCAGATACCATGTGACTCCACAGATCAAATCAATGTTTGTGTAGGATTCCGATGGCTTGCGTTAACTGAAATATTACAAGCGATCATCTACATAACAATTTTATAGCATAATACATGTTTGTATAGTTCACAGCCATCGTTTTTGTCTTATCCTTGTAAGCGAGTTGCTAGGTTGAAATAAATACTCTAACCACCTCCAATCCTGTCCTCACCGCGATCACGGCAGAAGTTCAACAACGACTGGTGGATTGGCCGGCTGGTGAAGGAGGGCTGTGAGATCGGCTTCATCCCCAGCCCACTGAAGCTTGAGAACATCCGCATCCAGCAGGAGCAGAAGAGAGGACGTGTGCAAGGGTAAGGGACATGTAGTTCTCTTAAGGCTTTGGCCCTGTCCTCCTTACCGGCCCTAACTCCCTCAAACCCTGTGTGCACCGAACCCAACTGCTATGTATAGCCACCCTCATAGCATAGCTTCATAAAGACGTAAGTTTGTACTCAAGATTAACCTTTTTCATTTGAATCACTCGAGAATTTTGAAACTGCCGTGTTGAGAATTAGATACTTCCTTCAAACCTACTTGGTAAAATGACATGAATTAGACATGCATACTCAAGCTCTTTATTTGGCTAAAACAACCCAATTTATGTAAGAAGTTTTCCCCCTTCAAATAGTCAAAGGAATGAAATTTATTTTTAAGAATGAGATTTCCCACCCACCATACCCATGTGGAAGGTTGAACAGAAAGTATTTAAATGAATAAGGTTCTAATCTATAAATCTATGGATAGGTGTGATCGCTTTTAGTCTCTGTACAATA
>JAVQJS010162031.1:0-14344 GCA_036024795.1 Galaxias rostratus
AGGTTGAACAATTACACTACACACTGATCAGGCATGAGGGGATGTGCTTAGCGTGTGTGTGTGTGTGTGTGTGTGTGTGTGTGTGTGTGTGTGTGTGTGTGTGTGTGTGTGTGTGTGTGCCGGTGGACGTGTAAAGATGAGGGGTTAGTGTGGTGGCTGGGTTCATGTGTTTGGACATGCGGTGTGATTCCCAGTAAGGGGGCACATGGAGGGCAGCCTTTTAAAGTGTTAAGAATTACAGGGGTTGAAAGGTGTCTGGGGACTGCCTGAAAGACCCCGCACACAGGGAGGAACTCACTTAAACACACACACACATACACACACACACAAACACACACACACACACACACACACACACACACACACACACACACACACACACACACACACACACACACACACACACCCGGGCCCCTTAAACTACCCTATGGTGAGCTGCCATGTTCCTTGAGAGGAAATTCTCTCTCCCAGAGACAGGAAATGAAGATGCATACACACACAGGCTGCTCTGTGTCACCGAAGCAGCCTACACGTGCGCGCGCACATCCACACACGCGCACACACACACACACAATACTCTGTCTCTCATCTCTCATGGGCTCTCAGCTGGCGCTTGTTAAAGTGGCGACTGCTGGGCCTGCTTGTCTTTGTCAGTCCTCTGCTGTCACAGTGAGTCTGATGGGAGTGTGTGTGTGTGTGTGTGTGTGTGTATGTGTGGGTGGGTGGGTGGGTGAGACTGTGTGTAAAATGGCCACAGGGTTACAGGACGCTGAATGATGCTGACTGGTTGACCGCAGGCGCCCATGTTTTCCCAGAAGCCCCCTCTTCAGTTAGCAGCTACCAATGATGCCTACTGGGTGGGCACCACTCAGGGATAGAAACCCAAACTCTCATCAAACACACTCTAATCAGACCCCTCTCTCTCTCAATTTCTCTCACTGTCTTCATTCATCCTCCTCTCTCAGTCAGTTTCTTTCTCTTTCTCTTTTCATGTGTCTCTCTTTCTCCCAAATTATGACACATAAATTAGTCAACCCAAATAGCAGAAGGCCTGGGGTACACGTAGAAAAAAGACCAAACAATCTCAGCTCTTACATTTTGTGTATCTTATGTTTTTCACCCATTTCAGGGCACTTTTAAGCTCCAAGGTTGTGAAGGTTGGACTTTCAACTGGGCTGCGTGGAGACAGGGGGCTGAGGGGCCCTGTTTTGAATCAGAGACCCACATGGGTGCGGGGATGCCGCACTCGGAGCTGAAAGGGAAGTCCATTGTGATGACGGATCGTATTTCCCCCACTCCTCTGCCTCTCACAATCCGTCTTTCATCTTGTGAGCAGGCCAACCAGGTGCGGGGCAAGGGATGGTGTGGAGTGTGATCGTGTCTGTCTGTGTGTGTGAATCCTCCGAGGGTGTTGGCGTGCTTCTCTGTGTGTGTGTGTGTGTGTGTGTGTGTGTTGGAGAAGGAGAGGTGAATGGGTGAATGAAAACATTCCTCACCTGTCTGCAGCTAAGCACGGCTCACCTGACAGCTTATAAAACGTGACTGTAGATCACCTTGTTGCTGTTTGGGGTAATGGGCCATAGGTCAAAGAGCCACCGTCGAGAAAGCTCAAAACGGCAATGGCACGGAAAGCGAGTGGGGGTGGGTGGGTGGTGGGGGTACGGGGTGGAGAGGCAGCAGAAGCGGTACTGAGGGGGGTGGGGGGGCGGGCGGGGGTAAAAGAACTGAGATGCTGTGGGATGAACTGATTTGAATTTAGTTTAATCGCTGTGGCTCTCTCTTATTACAGAATTTGAAGATTACAGATTTTGACTTCCAAATTTGTCTTTATCTCTCATTCTCTAATACTCTCTACCAAAGTTTTATTTTGCTCTATTTCTAACTTTCTCTTTCTTGCTCGGTCCCTCTCTCCACTCTCTCTTTCTCTTTCCTTCTGTATCCCTCCCTTTTCCGATAGATCTTTCTCTCGTCTCTTGTCTCTCGGCAGATTTTAATCACCATTGCATTCTTAATGCAGAATTTGCTCTTAATTATTCCACACCTTCCATCGCCCTTCTCTGTGTTTTGCTCTCCCTTTCTCTTCCTCTCTCTTGCTCCCTCTCTCCCTCTCTGTCCCTCCTCTCATGGGGTTACCATTCACACTGCGCCCCCTTCCCTGAGATCTGACTCGCCGGCCAATTAGTGGAGAATGTGACTGTTCTAATGAGCCAGCAGGGACTGAGGGCGTCTGATTACAGCACCTAAACCTCCTTATCCCCCCCCCCCCCCCACCTCCCCCCCCAAAAATCTCCCCCCTAATAAATACCCCCCGACCATTTGCTGCCGTCTGCCCCCTGACACCCCAAATGTCTCTCTGACAGGCCGGACACAGCTGGGGACCCGGGCCCCTGCAGGAAAAGGGTTATGGGTGCAGTCTGAACGGCCCCCCTGTCTTTGTAACGTCGCCCAACGGACCGAATAAAGACTTCATTTCAGGGGGGGGGGGGGTTGTCGGAGGGGTGCATTCCACTGCGATTGGTCAGCGCGCGGCACAACGATCATCTATTTAAGAAAATCTAACGGAGAAATCAGTGGGATCGGTGGAACGTGGGTAGGGTTGGTTTCGTGCCGGCGGCTTGATTCGACCCAGCCACAACCACAATAAACTCTGGGACGGAATCTGTCTGCAGCACTGATTGGCTTGGCCAGGGGCAGAGTCTGCATTTGTTTGCCTCTGCTGTTCTAAATCAGGCTCTCTCCAGTCACACTTTGTGCAATGGCTGAACAGGGATGTCCATCCGACCACGTCCGCCGACCAGGTGAGGAGCAGTGTAAACAAAGACGAATGGGGGGGGGGGGGGCGCTCCGCTGCACGACGCATGCCCCTCCTCATGGTGGACAGTGGACGGGGTTTATAGACAAACGCACACACTCGCTGCAGGCGCTTTGCATCCAGGACTCTATTTTGCTTGTCAATGAAAAGGCACCAGGAACCTCCTCACCTGTCTTAACCCAGAGAATGGGACCAGGCAGAGCCACGGTCCTCCTAGGAACCCTACGACCTAGAAATGACTGGGCTGAGTCACCTCAAATTTCAACATGTTCCACATCAACCCCAATGTATTGCAAGGCCTCCATTCATGGCAATGTTATCCTCAATGTCAGCGTGGCTCTCCCGTCACTCTGCCGGTAATACACAGTGACAGAGGCCCTGCTGCGAGGACCCCACTCCCTGCCTTCTGATCGGGCAGCCAGATGGACAGTCCCCCAGCAGGAAGGGCCTTATATCAGTGTCAGCAATCAGATCACCGCCTTAACGTGGGCAAGTGTATGTCTGTCTGTAAGAAAGAGAGACGGAGAGAGCCGAAGACAGTGTTCACGCGAGAGAGAGAGAGAGAGGGAGAGAGAGAGAGAGCGAGAGAGAGCGAGAGAGAGAGAGAGAGAGAGAGAGGAGCAGGGGAGAGGAAAGTGGAGAAGCCGACTTCACGGTGCCAAGCGTGATAGCGGAGAGCATATGTGCTGATAGCGGTCAGAGCTTGTGGTGAAATGAAGATTAATGAATGTGTGTGTGTGTGTCCGTGTGTGTCCGTGTGTGTGTGTGTCCGTGTGTGTGTCTTCGGCCTGTGTGCCCGACAGTGAGCGCGCGGGACACCTCTAATCTTGGGTTCCATCGGCCCCTGTGCCACAGCTGGGAGGTGTGGAGTGACACGAAAGAGATACCCGCCATCAACTCCACCACCACCACCGCCAGCTCACAGCACCGGAGAGGCTCGCCCTACCTGCTCCCAATAGCAGGCTGCTCGAAGGGTCTGCATGCTTTGCTCAACTGAGGAGGTGTTGAGCTGATCATTCAAATGGGTGGACGTCATGGGCAGGTTAAAGCACCACAGCGCCCACATGAACCCAAACGTCCACTGGGTCCGTGCCTGTTCTGCTCTATGTGAGGGATATGTGGTTTCATTTTGAAAACCATCACTCTCTGTGTGTGTGTGTGTGTGTGTGTGTGTGTGTGTGTGTGTGTTTGTGTTGTGCGCGATTATGTTTCTTTCTGTGTGTGGTTGTGTGGGTTTGTGTGTTGAATGTGTGTGTGTGTGTGTGTGTGTGTGTGTGTGGGTTTCGGGTGCGTGTTATTAGAGAGGGGTGTAGGCCTGTGTGTTCTCTCTCATCCTGCCTTTTAAGTCGGGTGCTGACGGAGACGACAGGCGAGAGAGGGAAGGAGTGAAGGAGGGCTCAAATCCACTCTTTTCATCATGGAATGGCTCCACTGAGCAGGAACGCCGGCATGCCTGGCTCTTGTCTCTTCCCAAGCGCCCCTCTCCCCCCTCCTCTCCTTCCCTCTTTTCGACCACTCCAGTCATGCGTAGGACTGGGAAGTCCACCCTCAGAGAGAGGGACAGGCCGAAGTCCTTGTTTGAGACAGGACTGTCAGCAGCAGAGCTACCGCAGCTCTGGAGCCCACGGCAGACCCGGCTGGCCCGCCAGCACCGGTGGGCACGTTTGATCAGCGGCTCGTTATGGTTGCCATGGTGTGGACGTGGCCTCTCGCTGTCTGTGTGTGGGTGGATAACAGGTTTTCTGTCGCTCCGATCCGTTTGCTTTACGCCGCAGTCCGTTTTCACCACTCGTCTGTCCGCCTGTCCGTCAATCTTTCAGTCCATCTGACAACATATTTGCCCAGGACATTAATCTGTCCATTATCCCATCTGTCTTTCAAGTGTTCCTCTCTTGAATATTTCTGTCAGTGCTTTTTTTATCTGTCATCGCTCAGAATCTCTTTTGTGTTTTGAGACAGGGATGAGGCAACGCGTTTACTAGGTGAAGTCTTGATGATGGACTTGAATTAGAAATCTGATTCTGGAAATACACACACACACACACACACACACACACACACACACAAAGGCCTTCGGCGGCAGTCCAGAAAACAACCTCCGACCTCCGTAGCTGGGATCTTAAGTAAATTGTAGGAGCTCTTCCTGGATTTGACCTGCGAAAAGGACTTAAAGACCCGGTCTCTAAGCAACCAGGCATCGGGTGTTGTCAGTTGCAAATAAGGTCTAAACGTGCTCCCTCAGAGAATTGACAGAAAAGAAGCCAGAGTGAGAAAGTGAAGAAGTGAGTGACAGAGGAAAGAGAGATGGGGGAGGGGGGGGGGGGGGCGGGGGTGAGAGACAAAGAAAAAGCTGAAGAGACAGAGAACAAAAGAGAGACCAGGAGAGAATAATTGATACTCATGTAAGGAACGTCTGGATCAGAACATAGCGTTCTCCCTGTGCTCCATTCTCCTCTTCCTAGGAGAGGTGTCACGGCCACAGTGAAGAGCCCTGAACACTGACAGCCAGCTCGTCGACGGCAATCGAGTTACACTAGCAAGGTTTCAAAAACAAGCCAGGGGGAACGGCCAGTGTAAATATTTGAGTCATAATAATGAATTATTAGTCAAAGTGTTAGTCAAAGAACACTCAGTGTTTCAAACAAAGAACATGGATATTCCACGTTTGCAGAAAACCTATTTTGCTCTCATTGGGGACATCTGGAGCAGTGCTGTCGGAGATTTTCTCATTCTGTAAGCTGGTTACCTTGGCAGCCAAATATGGGAATATGGGAACCCCCCCCCCCTTTTGAAGAGGATTCCCTTTGTGGTATTTGGGGCACAGTCCACCCTCATGCCCATCGCTCATTCACTGACCTAAGTGGGGAGTTACTGGCCACTGCCGAGAGTCAGATGAGTAACTTGACCTTTTAAATGTGGGCCAGCGAGTATCCCCTAAAAAAAGACTTTCATCACGCGCGTCGGCCATCTTGGTGTGTTTTCGTCGAGCTGTCGTTCACTCCGTCGAACACGATGGGCTTCTTGGGGTCGTCTCTCACTCAGTGACTTCAGGCGGAGAGGGGTGGGTGACTATTACGTTTACAGTACAACCCCCCCACCCCCACCACCACCCTATCTCCCTTCATACAGACACACAAATGCAAGCGCACCCTCATGCATACTCTCACGCACGGTCGTCATGGAGACGGCTGTCCTTGGAAGCATCTTAGGCACTCCGACCGTCCTCCTGTGGTCATCTTCTCCACCCCGTCGACTTCCCTTTCTGACCGTTTCTTTCCTCTTTTCCCGCTCTTTTTCGTCCCCTTCAATTCAATGGAACATGAAACAAGCCAAATGGCGCAACAGGCAAAAAATCACACATGGACGGGAACCAATCGCTTCACTAACTCACATGTCATCTTGCTTCTGATTAAGAACTGGGCTACCCCAAAACAGTGAAGGGGACCCCCCGACCCCCCCATTCCCATGGGATCACCCCCCACCCCCATCAAACCGTAAACGGTATGAAACAGCCGTCATTGTGACATTAACAGTAATAAAAAGGAGAGGGTCTCTTTACAATGCAATATAATCTGCCCTGTCATTCCGCCCTCAACCTTCAGTGGCTGACGTAATATAAAAGGCAGGCCCTTTTCCATTTTACCGTGTAGTGTGGAACAGCCAGGAACACGTAAGCACCAGGACATGCATGTTCGGCTTTCCTAAAGGATTTCACACTCGTTTTCCCGACTAGCCTGTGAAAGGTCTGCTGCACGTCAGCCGTCTGCGGCGCCACATCTGTCTCCGCCAGCTCTCGCTCGACGGACGTCGCCGCCGGGCTGTGAGTACGTCTTGTTTTCTGGTTACCCCCCTTCCCGGCTCCCCGGCCCATCGACACGGACCACACGGGAAGGACTTTGTGGAGTGGGAGTCAGGGTGAAAGTGAGCTCCCCCTCGCGGGGTAATTAGCACGCGGCGTAACGCAATAAAGCCATGAGGTGAGCGGACCAATAAAGATAAATCTGGACATAAAAGGTTACGAAAGAGATAAGGCTGTCCAAAAGGCACGCCGCCCCGTTCACCACCAGGCCGGACGTGACTCAGTAAATGTCAGAAAGGAAACGTTCAGGTTTGCCTCAAACCACAGGTTCTGTGGGGAGCCACAGGTTGGGCATGGAACTACAGGTTCTGTTCAGAACCACAGGTTCTACGGGGAGCCACAGGTTTTGAGTGGAACCGCAGGTTCTGCGGGGGGGCACAGATTCGGCATGGAACCACAGGTTCTGCGTGGAGCCCCAGCTTTCAGCCATAACCAAAGAACAGAACATAACAGGTCTGATACAGTCTGTGGAACCTTTCAGAACATTCACATTTTACCACGAGAGCTCTGTGTGGACCCAGTTCACCGAGGGTTCTCCTACAGTTGTGGAATGAGTTAAAAACATATTTGGTTGTATGCGGAAACAAGTTCTTAGAGTGCTGGGTGCGGACGGGGCGGTGCTGGGTCACACTAATCCCCCGTGGATGACGCGTCTCCAGTCTTGTGTCATGTCATAATCACCTCGAAACAAGATCCGTTTTCCACGTTCAACCGCACTCTGGCTGACCACGAACAGCGCCACAAAACCCAACGCCTACCGAGCCGGTATCAATCCACCCAAAGCCCACTGCGCTGCAACACATTTACAGTGGTAAACAAGTGTAAAGACGGAGGCAGTAACCGGCCCGCTCTCCTCCCCCTGCAACCCTTATTCAATTACACCGTGGCAAGACGTCTAAACCTTCAGTTGCCGCAAGCGACAACCGTAGGGCTGTGAAACAAGTCTATTCTGATGCTGCAGTGGGATTCACCGACGAGACGCAACACCTACGGCTCCTCTCGGATAAACAAGGTGTAAACAGAGGCAACAACGCCAGCCAGAGAAACGCATTGGAATGGCTGCTTGTGCCGATGGAGGCCCCAGGTCTTTGATCCAAACCCAGGGTGTCTCCTTCCCTCTAGAGCTGAAACTGTGAGGTGTAACGACCCAGAGACTCCTCTTCTCTATTATCTTAACTACAGACAGACTCTCTCTCTCTCTCACACACACACACACACACACACAAACACAAAAGCCTCCCATGCACAAACCTAGACAACATGTGCGCGTGCACATTCTTCTCACACGCACACGCACACGCACACTGACTCTTACTCTGTCACAACAATAACCTTGGGTCTAGGCCACAGTCAGCCAACTGGGAAGGCCGTATGGGGAATAGAGATGGAGGCAGTGATAGAGAGAGGGAGGGAGGGGAGGGGGGTGAGACAGAGACGGAGCCAGGGAAACGTCTGACAACAATAATGCCCTGTGTTAACAACCCCTCTGTTGTTCGTTAGCCACTCTCTCCCTACCTCACCCCACGCGCAGTGCCCCGACAAACAGGGACACCCACAACACTGGCCGGCTTCAGCAATAAAGCTGAGCCCTAGCCAAAGTCTGTTCAGTGACTGGTAAACCAGGGAGAGAGGGGGGTGATTGACAGGCAAGACTAATCCATAGCATGGCGTGCGTCCGTAATGTATGCATGTGTAGGGCTAATAGGATAGCTTCTTTCCAAATTTTCGGGAATAGATTGGTTTAATACTTTTAACACTTATCTGCCTCTTCCAAAAAGTCTGAAGCCAGGGGCATGCACCACAGTCTTCGTCTGAAATGCGTCCGACTTATTATTACTGTTAGCTTTTAAGCCTAAAGGGGATCATAGCCACTGTCCTAGCAAACATCAATATACAAACAGGGTCACGTTTCTTTAAACATTTGTCCTTCTTCTATAAAAGCCATTCACAGAAACAAACTGGTGTCACTAGCTAAATGTTGCTCCGGTTGCTACAAGACAAACGTGAGACAATGGATTTAATGTGTTCATTTTCACATTCTTAAGGTAACTGGGATAGGTGGCTTCAGATCCATTTTTAATTCTCTTTAAACGCACACACTTTAAACTTAAATTTTGTTTCTGTCGTCATAATAAACACTATTGCAAGAATTTACAGTGTTGAATTGTTTTAAAAAAAAAAAGTATATATATATATATAGGTTTCTTCATAGGACAACTTGCTTAGAATCAAGACACAATGCAAACCAAGTAGCCAGAAACTGACACTGAATAATAACAAACCGTGTAGTCTGTGGTCCGGGTGCTTCATCACCCAGCGATCCAGTTCTGTCAGCGACCCGACAACGTAATTTAGGTCGGCAATTGTTTCATAAAAACAGCGGCAAACGCAATATAATTCCTAAGGAGAACGCTGAACGGCTGCGTGTCAACTTGACACTGCAGTGTTCAGATTAGATCTGTACTACTCTGTCAATCCTGCGGTCTTTAAAGATGGGTAAGACTAGGAAAGCAAAGGAAAAATATTTAACCGTAGCCAACTACAGAAACACATACATTGTCAATAAACAAACAAATACGTTCTCACCTAACGTTGAGGCCAACTCGATATTGTCCGGTATTCTCTCCGGTTCCTACCCTCCGTTATGCAGTACACCCGCTAGCGTAGCACCAGTGCAGTCTGTCCGCGGAAGAAAATCAGCCGGCTCTAGCGCTACGGGTAAAGCATGTGCTACGTCGGTGAAGAAATGAGCCCACAGCCCAGAGTGGCAGAGCGAAACAACTCCCACCTGTTGCTCTGACACTCTCTCTCTCTCTCTCTCTCTCTCTCTCTCTCTCTCTCTCTCTCTCTCTCTCTCTCTCTCTCTCTCTCACACACACACACACACACACACACACACCCACGTATAACAAATATGCGTGTATTGAAATTGCTTAATTTATTCCCATGACTAGTCTAGACATGCGAGATTATGTAAGATAAATTAAACGGTAAAGGGTTTACAGAATGTTCAGTGTATGAGAATCATGACTCAGTCCTGGTGCGCCTACATGACAACGCTGACTGTGTCGAGAGCCATGTTGTTGTTTTGAGCTTGTCTAGCCATGGATAAATGTTGCCGGATGCAACTTTATTATGCTTATTTGCAATTCCTTTTATTTCGTTTTTGTATGTATCTGCGTGGCTTGTGTACGTATGTACAGGCACCTGATGAAACTATCATTAATAAATCCCCTTGCTACACATACAGCAAAATGTGAACTGCATAGAGGGAAAATAGATAATCTAAAGACGGATTCAGCACACGATATAGCGATATTCTTAATTGTATTAAAAAAATATATTTAAAAAAAAAGTTCTGATACTTTTGGTTATCTCTTGTCTGTTTATGCTTGCCTTGTGTCAAGCACATTGAACTGCGCTGAAATGCGCTGTGCTAACACAATGCAAACAGCCACTCATAATATCCCGACAAAAAAGAGGTTGTTTATAGACAATGCACGGCCATGTAGGCAGGCCATAAATTAAAAAATATGAAGGACTCAATAACAGTGGCTGATTAAACAAGGTCAAATTAATAAAGGCAAACACCCCTCCCTTTATACCTCTATTGCCGACCTTTTCCCTCTCTCTCTCCCTCCATTTCTTTTTCTCTCTGTTAGTTTACATGCTTTAGTTTCCCTATACTTTCTTATCGTCTTGGCCCTTCCCCTCCAAGTCCCTCTGTTTCTTACCATTTCTCCTCTCTCAAAGTCAAATGCTTTATTGACATAAACAGCTGAAATAACAGAAGTTACAATCATACATGTCAGTACATAACATACACATACAACATATAAAATCAAATCATGACATCTCTCTCTCTCTCTCTCTCTCTCACTCTCTCTATTTCTATCGCTTTCTCTAAAGGCACGAAGGAAGAAGAGAAGGTGGGAATCCTTTCTGAAATTATGTTAATGCCCCTAAAGTAATTTTCCGCTATAAGGGCTCCATCTTCAAGAAAGAATGAAGCGGGGACACACATCATGCAACACAATTATAAAATAATAAGGAAATACAACTAAACGTTTGATGCTAATCAGATATCTGGCCCTTCATAGGGTAGAGATGGGGTAAATGGTGCGGAGAGTTAACAGATGAGCCGTCAGGTAATGTTATGGGTTAAAAAAACAATAAAATTAAAAAAAACATGACATCTCATATCTCACCCCTACCCAAAAAACCAACGTTGGTCGTTGGGGGTCGACAAGACATTGACTTTGTAACTTCACCTCCGATGGCTTACAAATATCGACATACACCATGACTTCAGGGGTCAAAACAGAACACACCAGTTAGGAGTAAAAATAATTACCTGGACCATCGTGACTGAACTTATTATTATCTTTATATTTTAATGAGAATAATATATCATTTTGCATTTTTATTTAGAAACCAGTCTTCAAGTTCTTCTGGATTTATGATCAGGTGGTAAGAATCCATTTAGAATTAATCACAACAAGCACTGACAAAATAAAATAGAGTGCTTTGAGCTGAGCTGAGTCGAGGGTCCGGTTCATAGACTTTAACAGAATACTTCTACCCTGGAAACATGTCCCTGGCTCAGTATGGCCAGGTGATAGTCACACGGGGGAAACCATCACACTTTCAGCTCTCATCAACGGACCGGACATGGCAACGCACCAGTGTTCTTGCACTGTGATTAAGATGATTAGGTCACTGCTATATGGCAATCAAGCAACAATATCGTTAAATTGTAAATATGATCATTTCCACAGTGGACGACAGAGAAACTTCAGAGGCAGAAAGACCGAAGACCGGCCGTGGGTGCTGCGTCCTCTTCGTTGAGACACACGTCGATACGTTCTGATCGCTCTCTCCGTTCCTCGTGATCACTACGCGAGGCGACCACCTCCAGACACCTAGCAAACGGCCTCCCTTTGCAGAGGGATCGATAGGCAACCCTGGCCCGCGTCAGTCCACAGACCAGACCAATCGATCAGCGCCTGCAGCGAGAACCTAGCGAGGAATTGAACGGAGCGAGAGAAGGAGGGACACTCCTTTTTTCTCTCGAATGAGAAAGGTGGTGAGAACGGTGCTCTTCGTACGCACACACACACAAGCTCGCATGCACACACACGCACGCACGCACGCACGCACGCACAAACTATAAAGCTCTCTACACTCCCACGTTCAAATTCCTTCCTTCTTTGTTTGTGTTCAGGTCAAGAGCTAGCCTATGTGGACTATAAGAACAGCGAGATCCTCTCTCTCACTCACACACACACACACTCGCACACTCGCACGTCCTTATGTAATACCTACACTGTGCGTTTCCATAGCAACGGTTCACCCTCAATCAGAAAAGAAGGAGGGGAAAAAAAGCACAGACTCTCCGGACGTTAGTTTGATAGTCATGACAGTGAAGTACACTATGGGAATAGGGGTACTTACAGGATGTCTGTGTGTATGTGTCCCTCTCAGCTCCTTCAATATGACAGTGTAAAGCCTCATCCTGGTGATTCTTAATGACAATATCCGTAATACTAAAAAGGCAAATATTAATAATGATAGATTTATTTCGACAGCACTACAAAGCAAGTGATAAATTGCAATGCAAAACATATATGAGGAAATCGTATGTCAAAACCATGATGAAAGTTTTCATTGAACAGTCCGTTTGATGGCGTTTAGCAAAAGTTCCTGATCCAAGCACATTTTCTTCCCCAACCGGTGCCTAAGGTGAGTAGGATTTGGCTCGGTATGGCACAGTTTAAACTGATTGGACGATGTAAAAACACGCACACATATTCGTTGTCAACAAGCGTTTTCCTATGACTATCTCGTTTGCCATTGGCACGCATACAGCCGACATTCACAGGTTCAAAGAGTGCTATGAAAACACAGCTATGCAGGGAGGCACCTCTAAGCCTGTGTATTTGTGGAGTTAAGAAGGAGTGGGGTGGAGGCGGGAGGGGAGGGGAGTAGAGCTGGAAAAGAGACTGGGGGAGGGAGCGTCAAGGGGGGGCACTTGGGATGCGCGCCAGGCCGCCTGTCCGAGCGGTCGCGTGGGGAGGCACGTGCAACCTTGAGGCGGCACGACGCCTCTCAGCCAGAACGACGGACTCACGGCCTCACAACGTCCATCGTTTTTCTTTGTAACCTCCTTTTCCCCCTCCACCCTTCCTTTTGCCTCTCCTCTTTTTCTTTCTCGCTCCCACCCCCCCACCCCCCACCCCCCCCGCCTCTGTTCTTTTCCTCCCCCTCTCCACACTCACTCTCCCTCTCTTAGTCATGCAGAGCGATTGATTGCCTCTTGGAGAGCCGCAGGACACCCCATTAAACCAGCAGTGGCCACATTCCGGGTTTTCAAACTGAGATAGATGTCGAAACAGGGGGATGCCAGTCCTCCTGGCACTGTGACATCCAGCTAAAAGGCTGTGGCAGTGGGATATCCCGTTTAAGGACTGTTACACTGTGACATCCAGCTAAAAGCCTGTGGCGGTGTTATATCCAGCTAAAAGACTGTGGCAGGTGATATCCTGTTTAAGGACTGAGGCATGTGATATCCAGCTAAAAGACTGTGGCATGTGATATCCCGCTTAAGGACTGTGGCACTGTGATATCCTGCTTAAGGACTGTGGCACTATGATATCCCGCTTAAGGACTGGTACTGTGATAACCAGCTAAAAGACTGGCATTGAGATATCCCACTTAAGGACTGCGACAATGAACTCATGCTAAGGGACTGTGACACTGTGATATCATGCTATGGGACTGTGGCACTGAGTTATGCCAAGAGACTGTGTCACTGTGATAGCCTGATAAAATACTGTGGCACTGTGATATCATGCTTAAGGATTGTGGGACTGTGATATGCTATTAAAGGACTGTGTTAATGCGACTTCTTAATAAAGGACCACGTCACTGTATACCGTGTTCGGTGAGCCTACAGGTTCAACAGGAATGGATTTTAATCTCCGTCAGTGATGTTGACATTCTGTGTTTGACCATGAACAATGGATGCCAGCGTCACATGTGTTTTTAGTTTTGGTATAGCGTGGCATGAAGTTGAATTCCTTTGTGAACACTTTCTTTGGCTGCTGAATACACCCTGCTCCCAAGACCTTTAACGCAGAGGGAGAAGATTCCCTGCATGGAAGGAACCACATCAGATTCTGATTCTTTCCTGGTCGTTGCTGTTCCAGGTAAAGGAGGCTGGTCAGCAAGATGGCGTCTTAAAGAGAGAGAACCCGTTGACAAAAGCTTTTCTGGCACTGTGGAATTTCAGGCGGGGCTGTACGGTAATCTCTCGTATGTTTTGTCCTTGAGCTTCTTATTCATAATGAGAGGTGCTCGTGTGCGTTGGCAATGAGAAAAGAAAGACAAATAGGTAAAAAGAGTGTTTCTCAAGAGAGGCAACTATGCTAGCTTTAAACGAGGGCAGTAAAGTTACGTGTCGGTGGCTAACGTCAAAGCCAACAAAGCCTCCAATTACATGGAAAGGTTAGGGAGTCTTTTTAAAGTGCTGCGCACTCACTAACATAATACTAAATCCGCACGATGCTAATATAGAAGCGTAATAGAAATGTAAGACGCAATATTAAGCGTCAACATTTTGTTTGTGTGTGTGTGTGTGTGTGTGTGTGTGTGTGTGTGTGTGTGTGTGTGTG
>JAVQJS010162044.1:0-11297 GCA_036024795.1 Galaxias rostratus
ACACACACACACACACACACACACACACACACACACACAGCAGATAGTTGTCCTAAGGCAATTATCTAGTTTTGCAAAGGTACACATTTTGCAACAAAAATAGGTTGCTCTTACAGAATAGGCAGAGGAGCCCATATTCACACCTTCAAGAGCTCCGTTATTTATTCTTTCTAGTAGTGGTGTTATTGGACAAACACCGATTGTCTTTGTTGGCCTCACTGTGCGGTATCTGTATGTTCCATGCACTGCCCCCTAGTGCTCGGGTCTGTGCTACGTTACGTGGAAGTTGGCAGACATCTTCATTCATTTTCACCGCCATGCTGTCAGCTCCAATCTGTAGTTGTGGGCTATTCCTGTTGTATGCAATCCCAAATCGTTCAGCCCGATAAAGACTAGGCCTACAGTTGCCTTTGAATCTGGTAAGATAATATTGTTAGCATAACATTCACTGCATAGTTTGGCAATCTAGTGAGATCCGCCGGCTATAGCAAGCATACGGTTCGTCTCACAACACAAAATTGGCCGGCCACCACTGTATGCGTTGTTTTCGAATTGTGTTACAGGTTCCCTGGTGGACATCGAATGCAGCGCAACTGATCCCCACGTATATTGGGTGTTTTCTTAGTTTTCTGGAAGTGCCCAAACCATTATATTATTGGGTCAGGCAACCTTTTGATGTTGTTTAATTCTAGGCCTAATGCTTTAGACGATATATCCATCATCATAATGGGTCAGAAGCTAGATATCCTCGCTGGCTAATATAATTGTGTCTTCTTGACGTTATTGTGGGAGGGTTGAGATGTATGCATGCCTTATAGACATTACGTACAGATAGGAAATTTGAGAGGAAAACAACCCAGTCCATCTGCTGTTCCGTAGGCCCATCAGCTAATGTATTTTCTTTCAACTCTACTGCTGCCTAATGACCTCTTCAGCTCATATATTCAACTAAATAGAAAGAGTAGATTTCGCCTGGGCCACCATTTTGATTGAAAGGAAGCTGTCGGTTGGTTTTCAATTTGTACGCAATATATTGTGAGGCGTAGTTTGTAAGTTATTTCAGTTTTTTTTTCTGCTTGGCCAGAATATAGTGGAAATGCAATGTTAACAGCTTTTATTGATCACATCTGGTCAGGAGAGTATGATCTATCGACTTTGTGCATAGCTATGACAAAACAAACAGCTGTAATATTATATTCTACAATGCAAAGGTCAGATGGGATCAAGAGGGGCAGACATTAGAGGACAAGGTTTCCAGCGACACTTACATAAGAAACTGCAGGAAAAGTAAAGGGGTGGTTGTGTGTGTGTGTGTGTTTACGTGCTACATATGATTAGCAAAGGTTCAGTGTATCTGTGCCTGTCGGTTTGTCCGGGCTGAGATCAGTGGCCGTCAGTCTATCAGTGGCATCTCTGTGTTAAGTTCTTCCCAGGTGAGTAATTGACGTCGGCTACGTCAGAGGCCGCTGATAACACAGGCTTATCGCAACCAGGGGAGTTCATGTGTGCAAGGACGGATGTACGTGTGTGTGTGTGTTGTGTGTGTGTGTGTCTGCGTGTGCGTCTGTGTGGACACAGATGGAACGTCTGGGTAACTGAAACGATAGAGATTGGAGGGCTGACTGGTTTTTCATTTACTGGGGGAGCCATTTAGGATGACTTATAAAGTTATTGTATAAAGAGGTTTCTTTTCCTTGATTGGCTCAGACTTGTCCCACCCCTCTTTGACAGTCAGCTGTCTGGGTGTATCCTAGGTAGTCCTTAATGCCACTCAAAGAGTCCGTCCATCAGAAAGACGGTGTGTTTACATTTAATACATTTTCCTTTCTCATCTCTTCTCCGCTCTTGTTTTTTTATATCTCATTCTCTTTTTTTTCTCTCTATTTATCCAACTCATAGACAAAAACACTCCCATTCATGCTCAAGATTCCTTTTCTCACTCATTTCATCAGTTCATGACGAAAAACATGACCTTGTTTTATAGAGACTGCTTGGAATGAACGTGATAAACTGCAAACCGAGCGTGTGCGTTTGTCATGAAATAAAGAAAAATGATAGAGTAAAACAGAGAAGAAAAGACAGGGCAGAGTGTGACTCAGATACTGTTGAGGCAGACAGGTCTAACCTGAAATAAAGAACACGAAACCAAAGACATTGGAGAAGGGATTCATAATTGGGTTTTTAGCTCAACAATAAGATCTGACTAACCAAAAGCTGAGAAATCACAAAACAGAAGGGTTCTCCCTAATCCCATGTATCAGGAAGCAGAGGGTGAGGGAGGGCAGGAGGGAGGGAGGGAATGAGGGAGAGAGAGAAACGCCCATAAACACTCGACATGCCTGAGTCTGCCCTCTGATGTCACCAGCTCCTAGGAGGGAGAGGCCGAATGCGCACGAGAGAGTTAGGGAGAGAGAGAGAGAGAGAGAGAGAGAGAAAGAGGGAGAGAGAGAGAGTGAGAGCGAGAGAGAGAGAGTGAAAGGGGACGGGGGAGCGCTGAGCAGACAAGAGAGAGACACAGCCAGAGGGGCTAGAGAAGAGCAGCGCGGACCGCAGTAGGGGAGAGTGAGAAAAACAGAAGAAGAGAGAAGTGGCGCTACAAGACTGACGTTGTGTGTGTGTGTGTGTGTGTGTGTGTGTCTGTATGTGTTGTTTTGCTGCAAAGTTTATTGCTCTTGTTCAGAGGCGTGGCTTTGTCCCACAATCTTTTCACACACGGACACACACCAAGGCGCACACACTAGACAAACACCGTCCGAACACGGAACAACTGATGGGTAAGTGCTGGAAAGAAAGAGTGAAAATGTGTGTGTGTGTGTGTGTGTGTGTGTTTGTGGCAGAGAGTGTGTGTTCCCTGTGTGTGTGTGTGTGGGTGCGCGTATGTATGGCTAATGTTTGTGTTTCCCAGGCTATATCAGTTTCTTTCAATGTCTGTGTAATTGTTTTTTGGTGCTCGTGCTGTGTGTGTGTGTGTGCGTGTGGAGGGGGTACTGTTGTGTGTACCTGTGTTTTAATGTGGAGTGTGTGTGTGTGTGGAAGGGGGTACTGTTGTGTGCACATGTGTTTTGATGTGGAGTGTGTGTGCGTGCGCGTGTGTGTGGAGAGGGGTACTGTTGTGTGTACATGTGTTTTAATGTGGAGTGTGTGTGTGTGGGTGGACAGGCCGAGGGTTCGGTGTGTCCATTGAATGGTGGTGGTGATGTCTGCTGTCCTATGCTCAGCTCCCTGCAGCCTTGGGCTCCTCTATGTTGAATGGACCAGATGGCCCCTTCCGCTGCTGTCGCCACCGCTGTGAGTGTGTGTGTGTGTGTGTGTGTGTGTGCGTGTATGTGTGTGTGTGTATGTTTGTGTGTGTGCACGTGCATGCGTGTAAGTGTAAAATGGGGTGTGGGTGTGCATGTCAGTAAATGCAGTGTTATTGTGGGCATTTAAATGTGTCTATGTTTTTGTAGGGAATCAATTGTTAATCAGATTGAATGTCAGATAATCTAGCACGTTTGGATTGTTTTTAGTCTGATCACTTTTTAACAGGAGAAAATGTAGAATGTAGAATACATATCTATCCTAGACTCCATAAAAATATAGAGATGGAAAAAGAGAGATAGAGAAAGAATACAGAGTAGGGAGACCGTGAACAGATGAAGCAATGTTTAAGTTACTTTGCAAGCAGAAGTATGCAAAATGTTTTGCAAAAAGGTTTATTTTATGGCTGGCATGAACATGCCTGGATTGAAAGCGCTCCCTCTGAAAGGTTGTGTGTTCACCTCGCAGACGTAACTTTACGCCGCAACTGTTGTTTTCCTTAGCAGAGCCCCCACACAGAAACACATCATATATTTATCAACCGGTAAATCCTTGATCTTAGCCCTAACGTGCCAAAGCACTCAGAGCTTTAACACACAAGCAAGGCCAAATGACACACTGGTCAGCCCCCACCCTTTCCCTTTTGTCCGTCAACCACTTGCCTTGACTCCCCGCGTCGCCATGGCACTTTCTTTTTAAAACGGTGTACCTTCAGCGCTCGCGTGTGTGTGTGTGCATAGTTAGTCATTGGCTGAGTAATATTATGTCAGCATAATCCCTAAGCTTTTACATATTTGAGTGTTTGTGTCATTGCACTAAGTACTTTGTATACCCTAATACATGGGTTCATGCATGTGGATATGTGTGTGCATGATGGGGGGATGACGGACCAAAGCCGCTGCTTTAGGTGAAAGCTTGGTCTATAAATAGATCAGAATACATCATGTTGGAATCAGGATCCTCACATGCTCACTGGCGGACAGAAAGAGCAACAGTAACCCCCTCTCAGTTCCTTGTTACTTTGCAAACCGGTTACCTGGATGAGTTAACAGGATCTCATGATCTTTTCTTTAATCCCCCTGGTGTGTGAGTTATTAAACATAATGATTGACTGGTTTGCATTGGAGTCGGTGTATTTTTCTGGGATTGTTTGGCCACATTGTGGTTTAGCGACTCACTGAGACTGACGCTGCTGGATACTGTGTCAGGCTAGCGCTCACTTAACGCCCGGTGCTAACTGTCTCATTACTGCCTCGCTGGTGTTGAGCTCCGCTTTGGCCCTTTGCTTATTCTGACATACATTACATTACATGCATTGTTAATATTTTTAAAAGAAAGTACCTTGTTTTTCAGTCAGTGTTGGCAGTCTTACTTTACCAGTTATCATTTATGTGGAAACTGAGTATATAGCATATAGGTATAGCATCTTGAAAATTAGCAAAATGAAAATCTGAAGAAAAACCTGAATGAGGTGAGAAAATTAAATGACAGCATGTTGGTAGAACTTTGGTTGTCGGTACAAGTAGGGGTTGGCGACTTTGAAGACTTGACCGTGTGTGACTGTGACTGGTGTCTAACATTTAATCAAGTTGCTGAGAAAAATTATTGAAGCATTTTTTTAAGAATAAAGTCTTCACTATTAAAAAGCACAATTGTTGTTCCTATTTTTGCTCAACAAAGCAAAACTTGTTCAGTTCCTCTTCACAATATTTGTGTTGTATTGTATTAATTAGTAATGACACCACTTAAAAAATACCCTGAGTCTGCTAAAACACATAACCTTCTAGTTTATTTTTTAGCAGATGTACAGAGGAGAGAATATTTTGAACAGGAGACTAGCTAATGGATAATGTTATTGTTTGTTATGATTTTGACACTCACTGGGGCACAACATTTACTTTTGAAAAGCTTGCTAAGTGGAGAGATAAAGTGTTTGCTTGGTATATCTTTGTCAACCTTTACATCTTTTTGAGCGGACGGCAAAAAATCTGAAATAATAAATACAGAAGACCTGGAATTATTATTATTAAGTGTAGCTACCGCCCAAGTGTTTAAAAGTTTGGGCAAACAAAGATTGTAGTATCTGCATGTCAGTTTTAGAGAGGGTACCAACAATAATAGTCAACAATGCTCAACAGTAACACAAATTCATTCAAAAATATCCTATAATGTGGGCAAGCTACCGTAAGCAAGGAACTAGGCTGATTGCAGTGTTTGTGATGCGATGGGGATGAGGTCAAATAAAGACGGTCAGTTCACGGGTTGAGGCTATGTTTGGTGATGGTAGTGAGCGCTGGACTAATTTTACACATTTTACATAGTACACAGTACTTCTTTGTTGGTATGTTGAGCTATTTTTAGCTCCATTGAATTTGATGGGATTACCTTTGCTAGGACACATCTACCAGGTTTGATTAAAAGATTGTATTGTTTAGCTACTAATACATTTGTTAATCACGTGACTCCGTTTTTATGGGTATGCCTATAAGATTCCTCATTGGGACATAGGCAGCAGAAGTTTCTTTTGGTTGAACTGGCTAACTTTCTATGAGTTACTCAAATTTTGTTACTAGGTACTGTCTTCCGCCTGCCAAGCGGTTAAGGACTCTCAAGCTGGTCAGTGCAAGACCCGGTATAGGAACACTAAAGGGAGAATAGTGGAGGAAGCAACTGTCTAAAGTGGCAGGAGATTCAAACAAGCACACAATGCAGTTTTAATGTTTTCCCCTTTTTTATTTACTTCTAGAAGCAAACTATTACTCAAAGATTATTTTTCTCACATATACCATGATGTCTTCATGCATGGCAATTTTACAAAATTGAGGAAACTGGAAAAGTCTAAAGCCACTGCTGTTTTCATGTATTGTTACGTAGCAAGCTAGCTAAATGTTAGAGTTTGCAATTGTTCCAAAACTTGAACAATTTAATTTAGTTCAGCGGTTCAAATGTCAAAGATGAATCATTCCAAGGGAGTCGAGGGGTCAGCTGTAATTGTAGTGATGAAGCAAGCTATGCTAGTTTGTATTAGAGCTTTTTTTCATTTTCTTACATATTCAGAAGAACAATGTATACATATCAATGATAAATGTAAATATTTATTTAGGGGTGTGGCTTGGTTAAAACAGGTCTGTGATGTAATACCGCAAAGTCACCCCTATGCTTACCCAACCAGACAGCCCCAAAGCCTTTAGTCAGGAGCACTCTCTACGGCATGCTAATGTGGTAGCGCGGTTAGCCCCTGAGTGGCTGGGGCTTATTTAGCAGTGATTACACAGCCTCTCTCTGTGTGCCTCTCTCTCTCCCCTGGCAGTTGAGTCAGGGAGCATGAGTGGCTGTAATTGGGTATTCATTCTCTCAGAGCAGAGCTGTGTAGAAAGCTAGCCATTGATCACTGCCCTCCTCCTCGCTGCCCGCCTGGGTTAATGGGATGAGTTCTGTGTGACGCACATATGTGTTCGCCTGCGTCTGCTGTATGCTTTAGCTTTTTTTTTTGCGTTTGCTTGCATTTGTACTGTAAGCATGTCTGTCTTTCAATGCTTGTGCGTGTTTGTATGTGTCTCTGTGTGCTTTCACCAGACCCAGCCAGGAAACTGTACACTGCAGTATGGAAGAAGTGAGTTTGCGAGGCACTGGTTAACAAGTGTTTAGTCTGAGAAGGGGCTGGAGAGAGCTGCTTTCCCAAGGCTGCGAGCGTCAGGGCACTGGAAGGATTGGGGGATTCATGTGTGTTAGGTGGAGTTATGTAAACATTGGACGTATCCATTCCTGCGTTTGCTGATATTGCAAACTGATTGTAGAAACCAGGTTACTGTCTTAACAGCATGGGAGACCACTGTCAAACACTGCCTTCTTTCTTCTTCCCGGTGGCCTACCGTTCGCTGACGCAGAATGATTCCTTAGCCGTCCCCGTAAGACATATGTTATGATTCTTTCTATTCTGAGGTCCTCACTATCAGCCGGGGTCAAATATGCGACCACGAAGAACTAAGCGTATCTCACTGTTTTTAATGCTTTATTCCTGCGCCTCTCAGATAAGAAAACTTTGAGAAGCCAGTTTGTTGAAGGGTGAAGCAAGGTCTAGCAATCCTCCCACTCTAAACAGAAGATTTAACTCTACATAGTGGGAGGCAACCAAATTGTCTTACATGATTTAGCAAAATACCTCTCAGTGTCTGCTTCTCTATCAAAAGCAAAAGCCAACTGGCTTAAGAATTAAATTATAGCGCTAAGACAAAGTTAGTAAACCACTGAATATTGTTCCAGTTATCTAAAAGGGGAGAATGCAGATTAACCTAAGAGAAATGAAATTGATGAAGAACGGGGTAGCTAAGAATCTGGACCATTCAAGTATTTAAAAACGCATGAGCCTCTTGTCAGTCAATATATCCCCCTGATGTCTGCCAAAACAGAGTCTGCCTGTGCCCCCTTCCTTCAACTAACCTGGACCATCTATACATGTTGAAGCAATTCCTTAAGCGTCCAAACGTCCATGCTCAACGTTTCCAGTCATGACGGATCATAACGTCACAAGCCGCCTGTTGAACCAGCGCAGGAATCGTAACCACGTGACAGAACAGTGGTAACAGTGGACAGTGTAATGTGTTAGTGCAGTCCTCAATCATGGGACTGTCATAACACAACTGGACGTCTACTTATGTGGCATCTGAACTACAGATGTTAGGGTATTATGCTACACAAATTACACCCATTTGACCATTTGACAATCCATCCATCACAGAGACAACAAGGCCCCACAGTGCACTAACCCTCCCCCCACCATCACCACCTCTCCTTCCTCTCCCAGCATGCTGTCGTAGGTAGTTGTCACAACACTTCCAGCGCTCCTGTTTTTGTCAGGCTACCGAGAACAAACGATCCTCTGTGGCATCCATGGAGCCGGGGGACCCCCGGACCAACGTCACGGCCGTGCCAGCCCACCGCTGACTGTTTCACAGTGGTCGATGGGAAACGGCAGGAGGACATAGGCTTAATTGGAGGGATGTTTCGTGTTGGACGCTAGTGCGTCAGGTCCAGGATAAAAGGCGGGAACCGACTGAATTAACTCGCTGTGTTGACCGTTTGCCCCTATTCTATCCCACTAACAAAAGGTTCTGTTTTGTTAGACCTCCCTGTTTGTTTGTTTTCTGACTAGCGTGTGTGTGCGCGTGTGTGTGCGCGCGTGGGGTGAAAGTTTAACGGTGGTCAATATGGGACAGTGGGATCTTGGAGGAACATAATGGTTTCTACATGCCAACTTTAATGGTTATGGTAAGGGATTTTCGGTGCAAACTAATTAATCTGAATTTGCACGTTGTGACCATAGTTATGGTACAGTTAGTGGAGTGACACCATACCAATATAAAGCATAATGAATAATGTACAAGGGTTCAGCATAACAAGTACTGTCAGTGTACAACAACGGTATTTACATTTCAAATAAAGTTTTATTGTGGGCTTTCACTTTACCAAGTTGATATTTATACAGCAAAAGAGAAAATGTTGCTATATAGAAAGTTTCAATTGCACATTTCTTAAAAAGGTAACTATAACAGTATACGTATATATACATAAATGAAGGAAGCCCTGCATAAATAGTATCTCAAGTTGACTAGGCTCTTTTAAATTCAACTTATCAGATAATTATTGGATTGAGAAATGGCTTTTTTACACTAAACCTTTAAGGTAATTATCCTCGTATTCATTGCTATTACAACCACGACCAAATGAAGTAACATTGCAAGTGAGTTCAATATGCAGATTAGACCTATTGGAAAAAATCAATTCACCTGAGTATTGCAATATACTAAGTATATTGATGATATGATACTAAGTATCATTTTTTTTTTTTTAAATTACGGATTGGTTTTTGAGCAAATACTAATTCCTTTGCTCAGATTGCACAGAACGCACTATGAGGCTGGATGTTACTGGGGATTTGATAAATATTAATGCAGTAAAAAAAAAGTCAAAACACATCGTCTTGCTGACAGAATCACAATACTTTGAGTTATATTGACTTGTAACCCCTGAATCCAGAAGGGTATCTAACTGCCAGATTCTTGCCATTGCACAGACTGAATGCAGATGTTAGCTTTTTTTCACTATTTATCTTTAGCAAAGCTGATAAAAATGGTTTTGGTGTGGGCTAACGATTTATGTGCAACATTGAGTTATTAGGGCAAATGGCTGAGTTTGGTCCAAAAAAGTGTCTGGGGCCCTGCCACTGTTATGAATGATTGTTTCCTTAATTAAACCATTGCTACTTATTTACAGGTACCTCCAAGTGAGCTAATATATTTTAGGTTTGCGTAGAGGCAGGTCTATTTGCGGCGGAAAGATTACCCGTTTGGTCCAAACAAACATTGGACCTGGCTTATTTTCATTTGGGAAAGCGCAAACCAATGTAAACTAGGTTGCCTTTGAGAGAGCCAGAATGAAATGAAAAGTTTTTTAGCTTGCCTAAATATGTTGATGAAAAATTAAATAAAAAGACCATGCAACCACACACCAGAAAACATTAGAAAATGTAATATAATTCAAACTAAACATTTCAAATAGACATTATTATTACTACCTGTTCTAGGTTTATGGATTGTCTAAGTGGTGTTGCCATATCCAAGCAGACGCCATTGATTGGCTGTTGTGTGTAGGTACAATCAATGTCATCCCACATTAATATTTTCACATTTTGAAATGACGGGACCCCCAAGCCCCCAGACTTCCTCAATGTTGACTCCGTGGTAATTTCACGGCTACCAACAATAGGAAATGCTAAAGACCATGACATTAGGACATTGGAGGAAGATATTTATTTACTGGACAGGCAGCTGGTATGTGTGACCATTTTACGAACCCCTTTGTCCATTGTAATTGTGAAGACATCAATAGTATGTATACAAACAATTTGTCCTTTCATTACTGAACAAAGAATGACAGAAAAATAAAGGCCTTTGACAAAATTGTGGTTCTTCGTACATTTTCATTCAACATCATAACGAGTGAGATTAATTCAAGAAACTGATATCTTCCCTTTAGTGGGTCAAATGGTATTTTAATCCAGCCGCCATCTGATTGAAGTAAACTGGTAAAACTCTGAACAAAGCACGGCAATACCACAGCAAATAAATTCCTGGCCAGAAATATAAATATGGTACCATTTTTATTTGTAGTGAAAAAAGCTGTGAGATTCTAAAAAGGCATTTATGGATTTTTTTTTTACAGAAAATGTACAGTCCAATACATTTTACCACAACTGTAATAAAGCAAAAGGCCTTTTTGCACTGAAAAGCAAACGTGCCACACTCATAATCACGCTATAATTTTGTTACTGTGACTTGAAATTATGGCACTTTTACTGTAACGCGTGTTTCCTGTATTATACTGTGAGCTAACTGAAACAGTGAGTGAACAGCTTAACAAACGAAAAAGCATAACAATAAGAAGTGCTCTCATCCCTCTTAATAAATTTAACCAAATAGTATGCTGTACGGAAGTGGGGCTGTATTGGCATATGTTTCAATGTCAGTCGGTGTGCAAAACAACCACCTCTCTAGGGGTGAAGACTGAGAGATGATGAATGGGCAAGCAGGGACCCTAGTGTCCCTTCCCAGAATACAACAGGCTTGGCATTGGCGACCCCATGGAATCAATCTCCATCGGATACACTAACCCAGCTGACTGATTAGGCTGTCACACATTTCTCTTGTCACCATGACAGAGAAGCTAACACAATTTACAGACACGCTTGCACACATTGCAAACATTTAGCATGTGAAAATGTGATCAACATCCCTGTGATCAGTTGCTCTCACTTACAGACAAACACACAGACACACACACATTGTAAGTCCGTGCGGGTCAGCAAATCCCTGCAGTAGAACTCATGTCGTATGGGGTTTGTTTCTGCTGTGTTGCCATGTTGCATCATTCCAGCGGTGGCTTTATGTGTGTGTGTGTGTGTGTGTGTGTGTGTGTGTGTGTGTGTGTGTGTGTGTGTG
>JAVQJS010162084.1:0-15577 GCA_036024795.1 Galaxias rostratus
CCCCCGCCGGGTGGAGGGAGGGCAGACAGAGAGAGACATCCTTTAAATGAAGAAAGGAAGAGGGGGAGGCAAGACAAGAAAGAAGGCAGCATGCGAGAGAACCTGAGGGAAAGAGCAGAGAGCAGAGTGAAAGAAATAAGGGACAGAGAAAAGAGGAGGGGAAAGAGCAAGAAAGACTGAGACCAAAAAGAGGTGTAGAAAGGGAGAAACTGAGAAAGAGAGAGAGAGAGAAAGAAAAGGAGAGAATTCGTGTTGCATAGCCTGGAGCGACGCTGGCCGCTAGGTCATAGAAAGGGTGTGTGCATGTGTGTGTGTGTGTGTGCACGTGTGTGTGTGTGTGTGTGTAGCGGCAGCAGGCATTGGTTTACAAAGAGACAGCTGTTCCATAAGCTTCTCCTTTGTGTTTTAATCACATCCTGGGCTCCTTAGTCTGTTACACACACACACACACACACACACACACGCGCGCGCACGCTCTCCTGCACACACACACACTTACACACACTCACACAACACATATGCATACTAACTAACGACAACAACCCCTCACTATCTCCACTCAACCAGAAAATCCCTTCCTTACACTGAAAACCAGTGGTGTGTGTGTCTAACGTGTTTGATGTGTGTGTGTGTGTGTGTGTGTGTGTGTGTGTGCGTGTTAAACAGTGTCACACATAGTCTTACTTACAGCCCCTCCCCCCTTTGAACACAAGGGCAGGAAGCAGAGAAACGACAGTCTGTCGAGCGAGCGTTTGTTAACCAGTGTTCACACGCACACACACTCCCACACACGCACACACACTCCCACACACACACACACACACACACACACACACACACACACATACACACGCACACACATACACACGCACACACGCACACACGCACACACACACACACAGTTGTGATTACTTTCCACCATGGACTGGAGGACAATCACCCACTAAGACAAAGTTTAGATTGCAGCACGCACAGAGGACGACAGAAAAGAGGGGGGGGGGGGCTTCTTAAAAAGTAAAGTGAAGGAGAGAGAAAATTACTTGAAAAAAAGAGGTAGTGGGGGGGGGGAATGACTTGAAAAAGAAGGTGACGGGAGAGAGAAAATGAATTGAAAAGGAAGTGAAGAAGAGATAAAAAAAACGCCTTGCAGCTTCAATTTAAATACGCGAACGAGAAGATAAGAAACGGAGATTAGGGATTGATTCAGGTACAGAGGGAGCGCAGAGAGATGAGACGGAGGAGAGGAGAGGAGAGAACGAGGGAGAGCACTGAAGAGGGAGAGAGAGAAAGAAAGGAGAGAGAGAGAGAGAGAGAGAGAGAGAGAGAGAGAGAGAGAGAGAGAGAGAGAGAGAGAAGCTGTCTCAAGAGCGACAGTGTGATAGAGATCTCCTGGAACTTCACAGAGGACCTGAGTGAAGCACAGCAGGCCCCATTGTCACGTTGAGTTTGGGCAGAGCAGACTCCAGCTCTCTGTCTGACGGAGGCGACCCACCAGAGGAAGAGGAGGAGGAGGAGGAAGAGGAGGACTCTTTGTACGGGAGGCACGTCGAAACTACACAGCGATTAGCTCCTCGCTCAGGGAGGACGATAAGAAAAACACATTCTATTCAAAATGAGAAAGTCACACGGCACCTCTCCCTCTCCCTCTCTCTGTCTCTCTCTCTCTCTCTCTTTCTCTCTCTCTCTCTCTCTCTCTCTCTCTCACGCACGTAGATAATGATCACTTTCCATAGTCCAGGTACAAAGGCGCTTGCGTTCTCTCTCACACACACACACACACACACACACACACACACACACACACACACACACACACACACACACACACACACGATGATTAGCCCACATCGTTGGGTCACAGTGGAGCTGATCTGAGACGATTGGTTCTTAACCCTGGCCCTCAGGGGCGGACTGCATGAAACGGTTTTCAAGGTGAACCAGAGAAAAGCATGTGACACCTACAGTACGATCCGAAAACAAAATATTGATACATTGGTAGCTCTTTTTAAAAAAATGTGTGCAAAAAAATCTACTTTTTAGTGGTTTCTGGCTTAGCGTTTAACAGGAAGTTGGACAATGGGGTCAGGCATTGTTATGGTCTCTCCAATGGTCTCTCTGTCTGAGTCTGTATCTTTATTGCTATAGTAATGGTATTTCTGATGGTCTCTCTGATAGTCTCTCTGTCTGAGATTATATCTTTACAGCTATTGTTGCCATGCTTACATGCCTCCTTTTCGTCCTATGTTAGCAATTCTATATTCATATTGTAATGAACTGAATGTAACATGGTCACAAAGACAAGTCAAATGTATGTGTGTGTGTGAGAGAGAGAGAGTGAGTGTGAGTGTCTGTGTCAGTTAGTGAGTGAGTGTGTGTGTGTGTGTGTGTGTGTGAGAGAGAGCGAGAGAGAGTGCGTGTGTGTGTGTGAGTGTCTGTGTGCGTGAGTGTGTGTGTGTGTGTGTGTGTGTGTGTGTGTGTGTGTGTGTGTGTCTCAGCGTCTGTCTTTCCTCAACGGGACTTCAGGGTGTGAACCCTGTGACACTTCCGCAGGACCGGGGGCCGTCAGAGGTTGCCACGGCGAGTTACCGTGACACGTTGCCACGACGCGGCTTATCAACGGCCCCGTCGGCGCGAGGGGACCCAGGCCCACACGGTCAAAGGCCCGGTGGACACGACCCAGGACAACAGGACCGAGTGCTACACGCCGCGGGCCGACGTAGCGGTCGGAGAATGCGGGCGCCTTTCCAAAAAGCCTTTTATCGTCCGGAGAGGGTTTATGTTACGATAGCGGCGTGATGCTGACAGGTCTTTGGGTCTCCACAGCTGAGACTGAGAGGACCACACGTGACTCCCCGCGTGCGGGTCCACCAGCGGTTCTGTTCAATGACCAGCCGACTCAGTAGCCCGGTGCAGCGGCGTATCAGTAGAACGTTTCCAACACCGTTGAGAATCTTACGTGGTGCTTTGGTGTGATTGAACCTGAATGGGTTTATAAAACGAGGCCAGACCGGACCAGACCGGACCAGGGCGGACCAGACCGGACCAGGGCGGTCAAGTGGGTTGTCAACTGGATCCACACCTGTTACACCCAATAGACCAGACACACACACACGCACTCACGCAAGCACTCACACACACACGCACACGCACACGCACACTTACTTTCCGTCCTTCCTGGCAAGATAAACCAGGCTAACTCAAAAGTAAGTCTAAACAACAACAATCCTCACTGTTGTCAGCGACGCTACTCTGCGTATGGATCCCTATCCTCGGTGTTGGGAATTCCGACCAGGAATAACGTCACAGTGGATTTCCCAAACTTTGGAAAAGCTCCTTTGAAACAGCCTGGGCCATTGTTAAGCAGACGCTGGGCCTGCTGAGGGCTTTCAACAGCTGGCCTCATTTAGGCCCTTCTTTAGAACCTCCCTGCTCCCCTGACACACACACACACACATCCCCCGCCCCCCAAAAACCACTCGTTGAGTCATGGATATGGTGTGTGTGTGTGTGTGTGTGTGTGTGTGTGTGTGTGTGTGTGTGTGTGTGTGTGTGTGTGTGTGTGTGTGTGGAAAGGGGGTCCCCACACGCTCCTTTAGAAGCCAGTCGGGACATTTGACCTTTCCCTGTGCTGCCATGTAGAAATTGATCCACAGAAAGGCGCCATCACACTTAATGACACTTTCAAGCAATGACAAGTATTTTAGATATCAGAGCTATATCAATAGCAATAAACCAGGTGTAAACACTATAAGGAGAAAGTTCCTTTAGAAAAGTCCAGAAGGGCACAAAACAGTGTCAAAAATTAAGTCAATGTCCCAAAAGTCAAAAACTACAAAAAGATACGCTAATGACTACAAACATGGTGATAACATTATTAACTGTAAACAAAGCAAGTAATTTATAAATCTTGCTCGATGGGAGGCATAGATGAACTGTGCAACATTGATCCGACACCACCCGTCAGATACAATTTCCAAGAGCACAATCCACACCCTGCCTGGCAAAAGAGGAAGGAAAGTAGCAGATGAAAAGACCTCGGTTTAAGCAGGCAGGGCGCGGATGCACCGACAATAGATTGAAACCTGGCCTCCAGCGATTTGATTGGGTCATCCTCAACACCACCTTTGGTGTCAAACATAACAAATGTTTCGCTCCCAAATGGCTGGAACAGCCCAGTAAGCATTGCCGAGGAATACGTTATGTATGGTTTTGCGAAACAGTTTATTTCGTGCGTTTTCATGTACTACCAGGTTGAGTTTGGTGTCACTTTTAGCTTGGTGTCAATTGGTGGACGACCATCCGTCCGCCGTGCCCACCAGTAGCCTGCTGCATTGCAACAAATGGAGACGTCTAAAACCTGCCTTCTCCTAAGCACGTCCATCGTGTAACGTAGTATTCGGTTTGGCAATTTTTTGTCAAAATATTGAGTGCTTAATTGTAGCCTACAGACACTTTAAAAAGATTAATGCAGATGCAATCCAAGACGGAACAATTGTGCCCCGCAACTAGGCTGTACTATTTGAAATGCAAGAACATTGCAGCACTGCCATTAGCAACGAAACGCTGTGGGGTTGCAGAATACAATTATCGGTGAAACCCGCACGGCAAAAACAACGTACAAACAACGTGCTAAACAGCAAAGACTACAGCAAGGGGGTTCGCTCGAAAGTTTCGAGGTATTCCGGAGTTGTCTACGTTCGATTGCGTTACGTGTGCAATCAATCGTTGCTCTTATCAAGATATGAATTACTTTGTACGGTTTCTTACCTCATAATGACGATAATGGTCTTGTGAAACGACTAGTATGCAGAGCGGTTGACCGATGACTTATCTTCTAGTTTTCAAAGTTCGCTGTTGAATATGCCACACAACAAATGTCAATGGAACGCCTCGGGGCGAGAAAAGGCTCACAGTTAAGGTCCGGTAAAGTAAAAAAAATAAAAATTTAAAGGTAGAAATGTTCTTTCCTACATGATCTAGTGCATCGCGCCGTCGCGGGTGCTTTTCTAACGAAAGAATAAAGAAGTGAACACAACGGTAGTCGGTGTTCAAAGAGAGTCCAGTCGGTCGGTTCATGCAGCGGCAGCGTGCCGCTAGGATGCCCGTCTGTTACTGCCTACAACGTTGACGCAACGCTTTGCAGAAAAAAATCCTTGACTATTGCTCTACGTGGGGGGACCGCTGGGAGGGTGGGACACGTAGGAGACCAACAGTGTGTGTCTGATCTGGAATCAATTTGTGCTACATCTTCAAAGCTGAATTGCAATGAGAGGGTGTAAACAAAACTGACACGAAATCAGATTCCAATCGCTGTCCAAAGACTACCTCACCCCGCTCTCAAAATAGTCTCCATAGAAAAAAAAATCAGCAGTATGCCTATGGCACTCCGTGCAAATTCAAAGGAAATACTAAAATAAAATGTTGTGACCACCAAAATGCGCCAGTGTTCTGCGTTATTTTAACCCATTTTCGGGTTGCTAGCGGCAATATAGTGTGCTGGCCCAAATTGCTGGGTTAATTGTTACACTTTCACACCCACCAAGTGGCAGAGAAGATGTCCATATAATTTAAAGTCGCAAGTAGCCTGTCACAACCCTGTCTCTATCAAAGCATAGAGTTGTACTGCAATAAAGTTTTTTGTGATATTTTCTGTGTTTCCGTGACTTGTAAGTCTGATGTCCTTCGTATTTATTTCCCTATGCGGACGATAATTATGATCTGAGCGCACGCACTGACACAACGTTAACTGCAGGCCAAAGTGTGTTGCCCAGCCTATGCTTAGTATTTATATCATCCCGTGCATATAAACATGTATCGCGTTGGATCAGTGTGATGTGACTGTTTAGTCAGTACAGATTGTTGATTAAAAATGTATTTTGTTTGTTAACTTATAGAGGCCCACTCAGTTCGACATGTTTAACAAATAACCAGCACACTCGTTTCCGCTCACTCAGTTAAACCCAGCAATATGGTAATAAATTGACCCAGTACAAAGGTTCTCCCAAGGTCCATTAGATGTATGAGGCAGAGGCCGTTTTCTTTGCTCCATCCGATGTTAAACGTTTGCGTTTAAAATGAACATTGACACCGTTCAATTTTGAATGATAAACATGAATAACTTCTTGTTCTAAAGTTGTTATTATCGTGGGGGTAATATTTAACGCCCTGTCATTTGAAAAAAGGTAGTCCGTTGGATTGAACCCGAGCACAGGACTGGCAGCACATTCTTAGATTTTACAGACAAATCCAAAACACCTAACGACTTTTTGCATGAGAAGTAGGCGCTTCTGGGAGTCCAAGTTGCCTTTATTTGCTGATTATGGTCACAATAAATTAACTATTTCCGCCATCTGCTGGATGAATCGAGAAACAACACTATTTCCACTGACCGCACAGCTCTTATCGCTCTCCCAACAATGCTGCAGAATTGCTTGCAAATAATATATATTTTTTCGTGAAACAAGCATTCGCTTTGAATTTTTGGTCAACATTAGGGATTACGGCATACTCATTGAACAAATTAATGATTATAGATTTTGCTGGACTAAGCTTTTCTGGCACAGCGAAAAACGTTACTGGTTCGACATCTCGTGCATAGAAGATCTTTGCTACTATCACTTCCCACACATTGGGCACTGTAGCATTGTGCTCAGTGATTGGTTTAAGTGAGCTCTAGACCAATTAAACCCGGCGTATTTGGTATCGTCGTTACCACCTGATAGTTCGCTGATGTGGTCTTCCGAAGTTAGCAAAACCGAAAGGCCAAATTAAACAAATTGCTCACAAAATAGCATTTTACATTATACCGAATCATGCCTCACTTTCAGTCGTGGGAAGAATTCTCGCGTGCGGCCGAAAAACTGTACTTGGCAGACCCCATGAAGGTAACATAGCTAACCTACCTAACCCGAACTAGCTGGCTTCACATTTTCTTCTATACTACTACTACTGAAAGTAGTTAGTTGGCTAAGTCATGTCATATACCGTGGCTAGCATCCGAATTCATGTCTCTTTGCTGGGAAAAATGGGTAATTAACTACGTTTCTTAATTATGAACGGACTAATCGATCAGTATTATTTCACAACACTGCTCGCAATTGAAAACCTCTTGAAATGTTGTCAACCAAATTACCGTTAATGACGATTTTTGCTTTGACGCAATTTACGTTTTGGTAGAAAGTTAGCTACATTGAATGAGGCTAGGCTACTGCTGTACGTTGCACAGTATCAGCTAAATATAATTTGTTTACCGTTTCTTGATTAGCTATTTTAAACAAATTGTTAATTATACATTATTCTGCACCTCATTGCCAGTGCCCAAAATGTATAAACGTCTTATTTTGATAATTGAATTGGGGGAAACGTTAATTGTACAGCTCTGACAGCTGTTCGCAATGGTACAATGTCGCTGCATTTTTGTGGTACTAAGTAACTCTGGTCTCCTGGTAAAATTACTTGTTCTTTGAAATGTTTTCGCTGCGTTTGTTTGCGTCGCTACTGGATAGAGAAATGCCGTCACGCGCGAATAGATGAGTGTTAGACTTACTCTTGTAGGTTTCTCTAATGTTTGGACTATGTAAGACATTTCCCTTTCTTTCCAGGTCAGAGTGGTTCTCAAATACAGGCATTGTGATGGCAACCTATGCATCAAAGTCACAGATGACGCAGTGGTAAGTTGTAGGGCAAAATGTTTTAAATGTAATAAGGCCTCTATCTTTGACACTTCAGCTTGTTTTTCATCTCCCCATCAATAATTAGGCAACTCTTGTACTTTGAATTCTCATCATTAATTCATGCCAACATCTGACCCCACATTCTAGGCTGCAGAGTATGTATATAGGAAGGAAAAATCACACTTCAGACTCAAGACACTCAAAACAAGACATAACATGCGTACAAACAAGAAATAAATACTCCCCAGTTTCAATCTTTTACGCACTCAGTGCCCATCACATATTGTCTGAAGGCCCATCAGCCAGACTGTACTTGAGCCTAACCGACATTAAATTAACCGACTGCTTTTCCCCCCCACAGTGCTTACAGTATAAGACAGACCAGGCCCAGGATGTGAAGAAAATGGAGAAACTCCATGGGAAACTGATGAGACTCATGGTGTCCAAAGAATCTCACAGTGGCGCCATGGAAACGGACTGAAGGTTCTAGAATCTTCTTGGACCTCGCCTGGACTGAAGAATTAAAAAAATAAAAAGAACATTCTTGACCTGTGGTGGGGTAGGCGATAGCACAAAGAATGGAGTCGAGGGGGAAAGGGGGGGCGGGGGGGGCGTAAAGCTGGAGGGGAATGGAGGCTGGGATCTTATTTTTGTTGAGGGTGGGGGAAGATATTTGTCTTGCTACCTTGTTGTGATCCCAATGTCTTTTGCCATGGGCGGCCAAGCAAGCATAGGATATGAAACCAATGTTTGAAGAAGGGAAGAAGAGGGGTTGACGAGGGGGAAAAAAGAATAATAAGCCGAGGCAAGCCAGCCAATGCTGTCTCGTTGCAGGATTTGCCTTCAGTTCTTCATAAGAGCTTGTATTTATTGTCAATTTCAAAATGGACTTCAACCAGGATAGACGAAAACGTAGACAAAACATGTCTTTTCTATACGTAAATAGTTGGTTTTTTTGTTTTGTATATTAACATTAGGATACATTTGTTCATGGTTGCTATGCTACGCATGAACCATGCAGGGCTATTGGATTTCTGTCCAGATTTGCTTTGCAAAAATGTACACAATAAATCATTATTTACCCCAAATATTGGTATGCACCCGAGTATTTTTCTAAATTTTTCTGATAATCATTTTGGTGTTCTCCCCCCATCTGCTTTTTGATTAAAATAATAATAATAAAAAAGATGCCAAGATGGAAACTATGAAAGGGGAATGAAGTAGCATGCTGATGGCGTTCGAGAGGAGCACTTTCTTGAATAATGACGATGAGTTGGGAGCTTCACGCTTGTTTATAAACAGCATTTCCCATGAGCCTCTAATCTCTAGTATAGATATCGAAAAACCGATTCCCTTCTCAGAAAATTATACATTTGGATTTGTCCTTTGCACCATTTAGGCTCGCAATTTGAAATACATAAAATGTCTAACTATTTGGACAGAGTAATGCGCAATTTTAATAGCACTAGTTTACGTGATTAAAAGCAGTGTTGAACGTCGGATAAACACGAATGGATTAGAGGTGTACAACGTTGTGAAATGGAATGCAGCCTCAAAGCTGTCAGAGGGCAACAAAAAAAATCGCTGGTGCATTGTAACCACTAGTTCTTTCGTGCAACAGGGAACCAAAACAGGTAAATAAAAGTTATTCTGAGTGAAATTTACTACATGATTCCTTTTCCAAAAAGTATTTGCACTTGCATTCAGTGATTGCATGGTCGGTGTCTGTTAGGTGGCATAAGTTGAACAAACTTGCATTGTTACATTATTGTAAGTTGAATATTAAAAAACTGGCGGCCTACTGGTTTAATGAACTAGTCAATATAGGTGATAGGTCTGATGACTTGAACCGTTCTTATGACGATGCGGATTTAGGTATGTAGGAAATCGAAGGATTCAAGTTTCTAAGGACGACTTGAAGTCGGAATTTTCGTGCTCACTTTTTCAGATTTAGTCATACCAGTTGCCTAAAGTGCACTGTAGACTTTTATGTTGTACTTTTTAAGTTTTTGCGGTTTCCATTTTAAGGGGAATCTTAGTAGTAGTAAGTAGTAGGTCCATCTTAGTAGAACGCGATGAACCAGTCCCTTGCCTGAATTGACTGCGACTATGGACACAGTTTCTGAATTCATACTTTTGTCTAGACTGCAACTATTTCACAAAAGCGTTCATTGTGAAAACAGCTGTGCGTGCCAAATACTGTGTTTTGTAATTGCTGATTTTTGTTTTTGTTTTGGGGCGGTGGCCAACACTGTCCTTCACCCCGTTGACCTAAATCTAGAAATATTTAAGATTGAATCCTTAATTTAGCATATATTTTCAAAGCATGAGTTCTTATAATAGATTATTTATTTAACCTAAGTACACCAACGATGTAATGGTATCGTATCACAATTGATGGATTGCTTAATTAAGTAAATACATGTTTGAAAATTAGTTTAAAATCTGAATTACTCAGGACAGATCATGCATTTCAATTAGATAAATTCTCAGTAAAAGCACTCAGCGTTGCCAATGTTGATCTAACGGGGAGAAAAGCTCTGTCATGCATTTAGGCTCTGTTGTGAACCATGCCTTGTGCGGTTCATTCTTTACATAATCCTCTCAGCTGGCTGTTAGGGGAATGGCAAAGCTACACTAACCGTGATACTTCGATGAACTTTGGTTAAGTGATCATATTTACGTCACAGGTATTTCTGTTGCAAAGCGCTTATTGGAGGGTGAACAGAGTCTATGGACCGATTCTATGTTTGTTGTCTGTCTTGTAATTTTCAACAGTAAACAGTTTAAATATTAAAGGCACAATAATACTGTAATTCTACAGACTTAAGATTTGGGGAATGTAGGCGTACTGTTACGAGGCTGAATATTTGGGGTACTGGTTGATACTTACTGGGGTACACGTTTGGGCCACAGAGTAACTTTCCCCCCTCCCGTTCTCTCAGTGACTTTCTCTCTCATCTATTTATATTCAATAAATATATCTCACAACCCCAACCTGGCGCTAGATACCAGCTGCCATGATTCTAGAGGTGCTGGTTGCCACGGTGATAGGAGGAGTGATTTTCGTCCTGGTGCAAAGAAGCAGGAAGCAGGTGCTGAAAACCCAGGATGGCTGGTATGGAGCTGGAGAGCCCCCTACAGGGGAGGAGGACACCAGCATCAGGCCGTACACAGTCCAGACTAGCAATGAGGAGATTGAGGTGAGAGAAGGCAGCATGGATCTTTCAGAACATTATTTTTATTTCTGTTTTGAAGAAAGTCTTGCCGTTTTCTATTAGACCTGTATACTTATTATTACTTAATATATGATTATTTGACCTTATCAAAAGTTTGTCAACATGTATTAATTGTCATCAACTATAAAGTTTTGCATCGCAAACCAACGTCAAGATTGCTTTCCTTTTTCTGCGTTCCAATATAAAATCAATATATTATAAAATATATAATATTATATAGTAAATTTGCATCGACCCATATATCCATTCTACAAAGCATTGTTGGTAATCCGTGATTATTTACATAAACTCCCAGCATATAAATAATATTTAGATTTCCTTTTCTTTCGACGTGTTCTTCTTCTCTCCCCTCCAGGACCTTCACATGAGGATGGACATGACCCGGCCTGTGGCGTCCCTGGAGGACAGTCAGTTTCACTACGGCTTTAACTCTCACTACCTGCAGCGGGTGGTGTCCTACTGGAGGAAGGAGTTTGACTGGAGAGGGCAGGTGGAGAAGCTCAACCGATACCCCCACTTCAAAACCAACATCGAAGGTGCCAGGCTCTCCGACCATGTAGTCTCATAGATCGCATAGGAGTAACGTGTTATATTATCATAGATCGCATAGGAGTTACATGTTATATTCTCATAGATCATGTAGGAGTTACATGTTATATTCTCATAGATCGTATAGGAGTTACATGTTATATTCTCATAGATCGTGTAGGAGTTGCATGTTATATTCTCATAGATCGTAGAGGAGTTACATGTTATATTTTCATAGATCGTATAGGAGTTGCATGTTATATTCTCATAGATTGTATAGGAGTTACATGTTATATTCTCATAGATCGTATAGGAGTTACATGTTATATTCTCATAGATCGTATAGGAGTTACATGTTATATTCTCATAGATCGTATAGGAGTTACACTTGATATGCTCATAGATCGTGTAGTCGGCATGTCTCACGTAGATCATGTAAGGGAGACGTGCTACAAAGCCTTACCAGTTGTAAGCACGTCGAGTTACATACATACAGAGTTATATTCTCTATAGTCTAACACGATAAGTATTAAACATTTTTACACATAATTCACTATACATTTCTATAAATAGTTGATATGCCAGTTCAGTTAAACTTTTCTTTTGCTTCCGTTTTCTTTTCACCCTCTGAATGTCCTCCTCCTCCCGTCGGTTCGGGCGATGAGGTATCGACGTGCACTATGTGCACGTGAAGCCTCGGAACCTCCGGCCGGGAGCGAGCACGCTCCCGTTGATCCTGGTCCACGGCTGGCCCGGCTCGTTCTACGAGTTCTACGGCATGATCCCGCTCCTGACGGAACCGTCCGGCCCGGACGGCGTGGCGTTCGAGGTCGTCTGTCCCTCCATTCCGGGATACGGCTTCTCCGAGGCTCCGCATAGGAAAGGTGTGCAGCCGGCTGGGAATCCCACTGGGAATCCCACTGTTAAGTGTTATAGTTATGATGTTTAATATACATTACGGCTGGGAATCCCACTGGGAATCCCACTGTTAAGTGTTATAGTTATGATGTTTAATATACAGTAGGGCTGGGAATCCCACTGTTAAGTGTTATAGTTATGATGTTTAATATACAGTACGGCTGGGAATCCCACTGTTAAGTGTTATAGTTATGATGTTTAATATACCGTATGGCTGGGAATCCCACTGTTAAGAGTTATAGTTATGATGTTTAATATACAGTAGGGTTTTGGGGGATTGTGTTTCTAGTTACAACATCTGGGGCAAATCATATATCTACGTCATATGTTCATATGTTTTCTTATTCTACCCCTCATTCGTCACCATGACCCCTGTAATGTGATTTGTGTACGTGTATGTGTATGTATGTGTGTGTGTGTGTGTGTGTGTGTACATGTGTGTGTGTACGTGTGTGTGTGTGTGTGTACATGTGTGTGTGTGTATGTGTGTGTGTACATGTGTGTGTGTGTGTGCATGTGTGTGTGTACATGTGTGTGTGTGTGTGTGTGTACATGTGTGTGTGTGTGTACATATGTGTGTGTGTACATGTGTGTGTGTGTGTGTGTACATGTGTGTGTCGCAGGGTTCGACTCGGTGTGTGCTGCGCGGGTGTTCCACAAGCTCATGAAGCGACTGGGTTTCCAGCAGTTCTATGCCCACGGGGGAGACTGGGGCTGGCTGGTCACAACGAACATGGCCCAGCTGGAGCCCAAGTACACAGACACACACACACACACACACACACACACACACACACACACACACACACACATACACACACACACACACACACACACACACACACACACACACAGACTCATACACCCTCTCTCTATACACATAAGGTACCAGCCAAAAGTTACAATATACAGTTAAGTTTACGGTTTAGTGCCTTGCTCAAGGGCACACCGTTATGGTGGCGTTCCCAGATGAGCTGGAACTCATTGGGGGCCATCTGTCCCCTCTACACTCTGTAATAGAGCCAATGTGTTCTGGGAGGGAGACCTGAACACCAAGGAGCACTCTGGAAATCTGTACTAGGATAATACGTTTAGATAGATTTTATCATCCATTATCCATCCACACTGTTCCTAGAGTTATGAGTTATGACTCTATAATGCCATGTAACCAAGCAGACTTGAGAAGTGGAACTTGCAGCTCAAAAAAGACATTAGTCTAAACCAGTCATAGCTTGTAGGCAAAATATTGAAAATAAATATTTCTACTGCCCTGTTTTAAATGGTATTGTCCTACTTAAACCTCAAACAGTTTCTCCATTGTATTTTTATGTTTTTTTTTTTTTATCACCTCAGAACAGTCAAAGGACTACACGTGAACTTTGCCCCGCCTGACAAACCGGGCCTGGCGATGGTTCTCTCCATGGTGTTGGGTCGCCGGTTCCCTAAACTCTTTGGGTTCACCCAGGTTGACCTCCAGCGCCTCTACCCCTTAATGCAGAGCATGCTTGTCGAGCCCGTCAAGGAGACGGGCTACATGCACATCCAGGCCACCAAGCCAGACACTGCCGGTAAGACCCGTCTTTAACGTTACCGGAGCCAGGGGTTCTTAACCCGGGGTCGATCGAACCTCAGGGGTCCGGCCAGTCGGTCTCAGGGGTTCGGCGGAGGTCAAAGGGTTCAAAGGTTTCGGCGAAGGGAAGCTTGGTGAATGTGTGTGTGAGGGGTTCAGTACCGCCAACAAGGTTAAAAACCACCAGTATAGAGGCAGTTTATTTGTAGGAGGTGATTTTGGCGACCCTTACTGTTTTCTTTATGTAATTATTTTTCTCTGGCTTTAAGGAATGGGGTTGGTTGGGAGTTCCCTTTGAAATGTTTCTGCAAAACTCGTAGGTCACGTTAATACGTTTTTGCTGTGAAATAAGCGCCACATATATGTGACAACTAATAGACCCCTGTTAATACATCTGCACAGATTAAGATCATTCCTTTCCAGTTAAAATAACGTATTCCGTGTCTGTCCAGCATTAAACATGCACGCAAACACACACACCAAACAAATAAACCGCCCTAGATAAAAGTTGGGTGTGTGTGTTTTCAAAGTGGCGACCGTATGATGTGTGTGATTGGCCCTCGGGTGCCGTTTGTCTCTTTCGTGTGTTCCTATAGGTCGAGGACTGAACGATTCTCCGGTTGGATTGGCCGCCTACATCCTAGAGAAGTTCTCAACCTGGACAGATCATGACTTCAGGAATCTGGACGATGGAGGACTCACCAGGTGACAAAACGAACGTTCCGGAACAGAGAACTTGTGCATTCTAGAACATTTTTTTCGCTGCACCGAACAGCTCACCGTTTTTTCAGTGGGAGTGTTACAGAAAGAAAAAAAAACAGTTGCGTGTGTGTGTGTTTGTGTCTGTTTACTGGTAGAAAGTTCTCTCTGGACGACCTGCTGACCAACGTGATGATCTACTGGACATCTGGCTGTATTGTCTCCTCTATGCGTTTCTACAAGGAGAACTTTGCCAAGGGCCTCGACCAGCCACATTCCAAGTAAGAGGGAGGCCCTGTTTGAATATGAAGACGTGAAAACAGGTTTAGCCGAGGCTTCAGTTGTAGGGAATACCAGTTAAATAGAAACAAAAATAGACAAGTGGAAAACGTTAAATAATAATGAATTCGATTATATTTTTGGCTCTACATGATTCTACAAATCCACTGTATTATGGCCATTCCCTTTAGTTTTGGGGTATTTATTAGCTATATTTATATTACTAATTGCTGATTGATACCTGATTTATTGTGTTTTACATCGGAATCCTTCCTTGCACCCACATTTTGTCACTTTAAAATTGAAGAAGAAGTTGTGACCGGGCTAAAACGGCCTTCTCGGTTTCAGTCTAAATGCTTCCAAAACTAAAGATGGTGAATTGACCTCGTGTTCTGTCCCCTTTGCGCAGGCTGCCGGTTTACGTTCCCACTGCTTACGCCTGCTTCCCCAACGAGCTGATGCACACCCCCGAACTGTGGGTGAAGCAGAAGTACCGCGGTCTGAAGACCTACAGCCTCATGGCGCGCGGCGGACATTTTGCGGCAATGGAGGAGCCGGAGCTGATGGCGGCCGACATCCGAAACTTTGTCAAGATGCTGGAGAAGAAGAACTGATATGAGAGAGAGAGAGGAAGAGAGGGAGGAAGAGAGGGAGGGAGAGAGGGAGGGAGA
>JAVQJS010162099.1:0-13647 GCA_036024795.1 Galaxias rostratus
CGAGTTACACTAACTATCATCTGTAACTGCTTCTTAAAATGTTGACGGTGGAATAAGACTGAAATATTCACTTTTATATATCTGTATATATTATATGAGACCATGAGCAACATGTAGCAGGTTAACCTTGTCAAGCAACATTTACTTTAAAGGCCTTTCACACAAATTACCTCTGGTTTGGAGGTCAAGGGGATTCAAAGATGGGACCCCTTGGTAACTGGCTTGGAGACAAGCTGTTGTATCAGTCCTCTATGATTCCAGTCAGAAGGGTGCTGCACTGTTGTACTGTCAGCATGGCAGTCTTCGTGGATGGGTCCAGGAAAGTTTTCAACATTCAAACCAAAGGCTGTTTCCTCTTCTCGTGTCTAGAAGATCTGTGCAGAAAGGGAAGCTGTCACGTCAACTTGATCTTGATAACCAAAATAATCCCACTTTCTGACAAGTCATCGTGTTTCATAATCATGATTGTTTTTATTCAGTCACTGTCGGGGAATAGTGTCACTGCTTGTAATAAAATTAGCAATTTAAGCAGTGTGTCGCCGTAGCTATATCACCAATTTTTTAATATGAACATGTATTTTTTGGGTTGATTTGTGATCAATGATAAAAGAAAGAACACGTGTATGTGTACTTCACACTTGCAGTATTGAGTGCACACTCAAAGTTGTTATGAAAGGCATTGCTGACAAAGGAAACTTGATTGTTATGTCAAAATGACATCTCTAAATGTCCTATAATTGGGATAGGCCACACATTATTGGAAAGTCCTGTTCTGCTTACCAAAATATACAAGAGCATTTCGGTCACCTTAGTCAAAAGCGGACGTTCTGGCAAAGTGAGAGTTTTGGGATATTACATCCATGGTCATATAGCCTACATCTACATAATTACAATCATCAAGAGCTGATTTGAGAGAAGAAGCCTCCAATTCTCCTTCAAACGTGTGTTGATTATGTTTATTCACACCATTTGCGTTGATGAGAGAGCAATATGGAGGAGGTTGGATGGACACTTGTTACTGGTTACATCCCCCAAAAAATACTGACAAAGAAGAAACAGCAAAGCCAGACAAAAATCAAGGCGTCTGGTGAAGCACTCAGGAATGCTAATTCAAAAGCACTTCATTACGGCATTTTCTCCCAGCCATCTCTCGTCTGAGAGGATGGACTAAGTGGTTAATCAAGCCCAGGACCAAGCCCTGTCTGAGGGGACAAGAGAGGAAAGGAGAGGGTATAGCCTTGGCCACAACTGCAAGGTGGGTGTGTGGGTATGTGTAGCCCTATCCAGACAGACATTCAGGAGCTCATGTCTACCAAGAAAGTCAAAGGTCATTCAGCCCCTAAGCATGGAGAAAGACACAAGAACACTTTTGTGTGTGTGAGAGAGACACAGCAAGTTTGAGAGAGAGAGAGAGAGAGAGAGAGAGAGAGTGAGAGAGAGAGAGAGAGAGAGAGAGAGAGAGAGAAACAAGGAGAAATAGTAACAGAAAATATGGTTTAAATATTGGTAAATATATTTAAGAGCGTCCCTAAATGGCGGCGCGTGCGCAACGCGACGCTCAGCGTCTCTCCAGTTTATCACTTATGTACATACATTTTACTGCTTCTTTTGCACTTCTGGTTAGATGCTAACAGCATTTCGTTGTCTCAGTACGTGTACTCTGTACAATGACAATAAATGAGTGAATCTAATCTTGAATCTAAAAATTGAATCTAATCTAATCATCTAATCTAATCTAATTTAATCAAATACAATCCAAGTACCCATGTTATAGGATCCCATCTACCTAGGTATCCCAGAAGGTGAGGGTATCGATATCAGCTGTCAAGACTCAACATTACATCCACCAATGATAGATCTCATGACCCTCTGCATCCTGGCAAAGACGGATGGAGAGTGTTTTTTATGAAAAAGATACGATGGGAAGATTGAAAGAAAGAAGGTTGGAAGCACATATTGATTACTGCCTAGGTTAGAGACAGGGAAGCAATAAATACAAAGAGATAGATGGATTGAGAGAGAGAGAAATAAATAGAGAGGGAGAGAGAAATAGAATGGTGGGAAGGAATATGGATAGCAAAGGAGAGAGGAACAGGAATAGAGAGGGATGTATGCATGATGTGGTGTCGACAAAATATGAAATCCTATAGTGTTAGAGAGACATGAGGTGACACGTAAAGAAACAGCCTGTGTGGGGCCGGGGCTGTTGAGAGGTTAAGATTGATCTCTGTAGGACAGGTACAGGAACTTTCTCTTTGTATCATAAGCATCCTGTCTGATCTGCTGTAGGAGACAGCAAAGGTAGTAGAGCACTGTATAGCTGGCATGGGTTCATCCCATTGAGCATATGGCCTGATCACACACCACAGGGGGACTGATTGACAGAGGAGTATTGTGAATGTTTAGCCTGTGAGTGGTCTGTGTGTGTCTCATATTTGAAAAATGAAAAAAATGTGTCCTTCTAAACTGTTTGAGTGGGGCTCTTTTAATTCTGAGAAGCCCTCTTTGTCCAAAAGTTTTTCTTGAGCGACAACTAGTTCAACTCTGAAGCTTTCTTATCTTCAAAACCTGATCTTTCCTTCTCGTTTACTTCAAACAGTAGCTATGTTCACCAGGAACCATTGTGTCAGTTTAGTCAAAGAACACAAAGGAGAAAATCTCGGAAATGAAAATGTCCCCCCTTTCTTTTTAGATGGCAATTGTATGTGGCTCCCACGTCTGGTTTACCTGTGAGTCTTTGATCATGGCAGAGCATGGGACACTGTTTGATTCTAGGGGTACTTTGACAGATGGCAGGCAGGCAAAAGGGCCTCCGATGTCTGAAGAAAGATCAGAGCAGATGGGGCTGGGGAAAGTAGAAGTCCAGCAGGGAGAAGATCAGAAGAGACACAAACTTTAGTAAGAGTGGTTGTGAGGTACACACACACTGACTGCTAGCTCCTGTCATTTTTCTTTCATATTTTTCTGAGCCTTTCTTCTTTCTTTCCTTTTTCTTCAGAAATTTGAAATAACCAGTTACAGGGTTGTGATGTTTTGACAGATTTTTACAAAAGACACGTGTTATACTGTTTTCCATCTGTTGGTTGCCTCTTGAGAGTTGCTGTACCTATTACCATTGTAAATAATACAATAAGGCTGCACTGTTCTGTTTACTGGACATTCAGGTTATGTGCAGATTATATATGTATATATTGGAGGAGGATTTAGACTAACGGTCTCAGTCATATTTGTTTTACTGCATTATAAAATATTTATCAATCTTCAAATAATAATTAAACATTATTTAACAACAACGAAATATAGCATCCACATATAAAAACGGGGGCTCTGTAGAAACCATTTTTCATTTATTTTAGTTTGTGCCTAGAACTGGGATATCGCTCTAAAAGACAAAGCGAAACAGCTTATGAATATACAGACCACCAAACACTTAGTATTGTTATTTGACCAACGAGCTTCAAACGAACAATGCACGACTTTCCATTCAGCATTGGCTTTCCAAAAATAACGATAAGGTTGTCATCCGTGTAATGTGACAACGGCCCCCTCTAGTGGGTATCCCAATATGTTGATTCAATATTATCATTATATATCATTTCTTCCATATGGGTTTATTGAAGGTTGAATTATGTAGTAAGTATTTCTTCCACAAACATTTGTTTATTAAATCTTTTAAAACGTATGTGCTCCTTGTTTAATATATTTACAACAATGAAGGTGAACGGAAGGTGGCGCACAAGGGTATTTAAACCTAACTGAATCAAGACATAGGTAATCAATAACAGAGACACCGGATTTAAGTAGTTAGCTGGTTTAAGCCACATTTCTTACGCTACCTAACATCTCTACGGTATTTGTCAGTTGCATTTATCGAAAGTCGTGATTTGGAGCTATGGCGACATCCGTAAAATTGAACACTGGTGCAGAAATGCCTATTTTGGGTCTCGGGACATGGAAGGTGCGTAAATGTGGTCTATTTCAACAGTAGAGCAAGTTAACATGGCCTGACCAAAAAAGGCCAACGTGAAAGATGTCAAATGTTAGTGATATGCGATTAGTTAAGTGACAGTCCTACTTCAACTAAGCGATCAATATTATGATTTGTTTTTTGATTGTTGGCCAGGTAACAAATTTTCGGTCATTTTCCGCGATGTAACGTTCGAGCAGTGCCTTTGACATAAGAGATTTAGAGATAGTTTAACCAAACTGAATGTATAGATATTGATTTCACATTTGACATAAATATTGTGACTTGAAGTATCGATGCAGACGGAGATGTCTACAGAGATGTAGAACCACAATCATGTCAGATTTTTGTTCAATTTCCATTTTGTAAAACTTTACTTCAATATTATGTATTAATGAACTACATTTAATAAATTCATTAAATACATTTATTGAAAGTACATGTATGGTGGAATATCCAGTCTTTTCATCAGAAATGTAAACCTCAGATTATCATAGATTAAACGGACCCTAATTAATCTAATAATGGGATATAATATATATTGGAATAATTTCTTGCGGAAAAAAGGCTTGATGAAAAGAAATCTCGTTTCAGCCTACAGCAGTGCATCATAAAACTCCAGGGTCATGGGATAGTGTTGCGACATCTCTGCTAATAAGGAAAAGGTTTGCTTGGAGGCTTGGCCAGTGAGAATCTAAAAGGGACGTTGGATATTTTAGTTACTTTGTTAGGCAATTAGTACTATAGGCCTAGCTGTTGTTATCAGGCATAGTAGTGTTATCTAGTCGTTTTTTGATGACTACTATAAGTGTATGTATATTGATAGAGTTTTTGGTCGTAATTTTCCCTTTTGGAACATTGTCTCAACATATTAAGCAATTCATTCAACTGAACAGACAAAAACTCAACTAATTTCCTTGGTTCTGATTAGTCCCCCCCTGGCAAGGTAGCTGAGGCTGTGAAGGCAGCCATCACTGCTGGTTACCGGCATATCGACGGGGCCTTTGTCTACCAGAATGAAGCTGAAGTGGGTGAAGGCATCCATGCAATGATCAACAACAATGTTGTCAAGAGAGAGGAACTGTTTATTGTCAGCAAGGTAAAATAATCGGAAACAGACTGAGAGGGGAAGATGGATAATTTCCTTTTTGATTATTAGCTTATGCAGTCTAATGCTATTAGGCACCACTAGGCTATGTGAACTTAACAGTTTTTTTTCTTTTAAAGTTGTGGTGCACCTTTCATGGGAAGTCAGCAGTGAGGGAGGCCTGTGAGAAGACCCTGGCAGATCTAAAACTGGACTATCTTGATCTTTACCTAATCCATTGGCCTATGGGCTTTCAGGTTAGACACCACACAATTTAATTGGTTTCGAATTAATGGAAAACTTGACCAGAGGTCAATAAACTCCTTAAATATGAAACTAGTTAAATGCGAAATGTTATGTTTGACATCAGTTACAAGACAGTATAATGGCATTGTGTTATTATAATGATGGGATTCTGTGTGAAGAACCACTTGTCGAAAAACAGTTTAAGGGCCACATCGTGTTGTCCTTCCTGAGAGATCAATTCTATTTCTATTGTTCTACAGCCTGGTGGTGAACTGTTTCCGCTGGACAGTGAAGGGTCTACTATCAGTGATGACACACACTTCTTGGAGACATGGGAGGTGGGTGGTGATGACCCACAGACAAAGCCACCTGACATGGAGCTCTGTGACGTTGTAGTTGTTTAGCTTGAACACTTCAGACATCCTCTTCACATCATAACAATTGGTTTACTTTCACTTTTAATTTTCTGCATGTGCCACCAGTGTTTGACATGCTAGACATGGGCAATAATGTCAAAGAAGAAAGATCATCAAATCCTCAAAGTTTAACAATATACCCAAAGCATATCACAATATGCACAATATCACAATATTTTCAAAGTGTCATGGTCACCCAAATTTGAACAATCCAATCCTTAAATCTATGTTTTAGTAGGGATGAAATCTTAAAGACAAAGGTCCATTCCTACTTACTCTTGAAACAATACTAGCCTTATGTACTGTGTATCCAGGACAGTAATGTGACATTCGGTTGATTTCCCAGGGCATGGAGGAGCTTATGGATGCTGGTCTTGTCAAGGCCATAGGCATCTCAAACTTCAACAAGGATCAGATTGAAACCCTCTTGAACAAGCCAGGTCTCAAGTACAAGCCAGCCACCAACCAGGTACACTATTTGTTGAAGATGCCTTATTTAAAGAGGTTAGCAGTTCAATTTGGTGATCAACTTGAAAACATGTACATCAATTTACATCAGCTTACCTTCTTAGAACAGATTGAGAAGAAGAAAAAAATTCCTTTGACAGAATAGGCAGTAATGTGATCATGTCTGCTCTGTTCTTTATTTCCTGTGACAGATCATAAGATTATGTCCCAGCCACAGACTTAATAGTCACAGCTGGCCCCTCAGGCTTCGACAAATGTACCCCTGTGACCTTTCATTCTTATTGCTTTCCGGAGACCTCTTAGTCACCATAAAGGTCCCTTTTCCTATAACTTATTTGTTTTGGTTAGGTCCACAAAACTAGCCAGGATGCATGCCTGAATTGGCTTCATCTTGATGATCTGGACCAGTCAGTCATCAGTCGTATTCTTTCTATAGTTTCAAATTGAAAGCCCTAGCGATATGGATTGAGTGTAGAAAGAATCTGATATTTTTTATCTTGACATCTTTGAAAATGTAATTTTGTAAGTAGTTGTATAGAGTATGCATGAAAATAAAGTTTACTTAGCGTGTTATTATTGTGGTATCCTCACTGGTGCTGGTGCCCACCCCCCTCCCCTAACCAGGTGGAGTGCCATCCTTACCTTACCCAGGAGAAGTTGATCAGTTACTGCCAGTCTCAAGGGATCTCTGTTACAGCCTACAGCCCTCTGGGATCTCCTGACCGGCCATGGTGCGAACACATAATATTTAACTTTGTAAATCATGTGTTTACAAAAAAAGGCTAGACATGTATTGCAATGTACTGTAATATCTATTATAGTAATAATTAACCTTGTAACATTGTTATCTTGATAATAGAAATGGCATGAAGTACAATACAAATCTGAATACTGAAATTAAACAAAGAAAACTATGAAAGTATTTCAAGACAAATCAAATAAAAGGTTGAAATATAAAACATTAACAAATCCAGATAAGATTGTTAACCATGAAAACATGTTTGTACAGGGAATTTTTTATCATGATTTCATCATGTCATGTTTTACAAAACATTTTTGACAGGGCTAAACCAGATGACCCTTCTCTCCTGGAGGATCCCAACATAAAGGCCATTGCTGAGAAATACAAGAAGACCTCAGCCCAGGTAATTCCAGCAAGTTGTTCATACCGCTGAACCAAACTATTGTGGGTGGCAACATTGTGGTGACACAGTATCTGTACATCTACCAGACTGGAACTATGATTCCCAAATTCACCCCAGAGGTTTATTACATTTGAAGTGACTGAAATGTAATGGCTATATATTTTTTAATTGCATTACTTTACACAGTCACGCCGTGGTCATTAAGGGATGACTAATAAATGGTGAATGATAAGCAGTGGAGAGTCTTTGTGTACCACTTTGATACCTGATCACTATCACACATCCTTTCTCTTGCCATACCCCAGGTCCTGATCCGCTTCCAGATCCAGAGGAACGTGATTGTGATCCCTAAATCCATCACACCCCAGCGCATTAAGGAGAACTTCCAGGTAACGGGGTAGCTACATAGTTCCTGGGAGTCTGGCTTGTGTGTTATTCTTACACTAGCAGGTGCTTAGACACAGTGCTTACATATTTTTTGGTGCTGGTGGGGGTTTGCAGGTGTTTGACTTTCAGCTGATTGAGGAGGAAATGAAGACTATATTGGGTTTCAACAGGAGCTGGAGGGCCTGTCCAATGCAATGGTGAGTTAAATGAGTAACTGGGTTACTTGTTACTTATTACTTGGGTTATTTACAGTGCATCCGGAAAGAATTCACAGCGCATTCCACATTTTGTTTTGTTACGATCTTATTCCAAAAGTGAATAAATTCTTTTTTTTCCCTGAAAATTCTACACACATTACAACATAGTGACAATGTAAAAACTGTTTTCGGAGATTTTTGCAAATGCATTCAAAATATTATTTTTTTTAAATCCCATGCATTTAAGAATTCACAGACTTTCACATGAAGCTAAACATTTTTGCACAGATGCAACTTGTTTCCACTGTTGATCCTTGAGATGTTTAAGCTTAACTGGAGTCCACCTGTGGTAAAAGCAGTTGTTTGTACATAATTTGGACAGGTACACACCTGTCTATATAAGGTCCCACAGTTGGCAGTGCATGCTCAAAGCACAAAGTATGAGGTCAAGTTAATTGTCTGTAGACCTCCGAGACAGGATGGTCTCAAGGCACAAATCAAGGGAAGGTTACAGAAAAATGTCTGCTGCTTGGAAGGTCGCAAACGAGCACAGTGGCCTCCATTATCCGTAAATGGAAGAAGTTTGGAACCACCAGGACTCTTCCGAGAGCTAGCCAGCCATATAAACTGAGCGACTGGTGGGAGGAGGGCTTTAGTCTGGGAGGTGACCAAAAACCCCATGGTCACTGTCAAAGCTCCAGCGTTCCTTTGTGGAGAGAGGGGAATCTTCCGGAAGGACAACCATTTCCGCAGCATTCCACTAATCAGGCCAAATGGAAGCCACTCTGTGTAAAAGGCGCATGGCAGCCCGTCTGGAGTTGGCCTAAAATGCACCTGATCGACTCCCAGACCATGAGAAACAAAATTATCTGGATTTTAGAGCGGCGTCATGTTTGGAGGAAATCAGGCACCGCTCATCACCAGGCTAATACCATCCCTACAGTGAAGCACGGAGGTGGCAGCATCATGCTGTGGGGCGGTTTTTCAGCGGCAGGAACTGGGAGACTAGTTAGGATAGAGGAAAAGGTGAATGTAGCAATGTAGAGACAACCTTGATGAAAACCTGCTCCAGACCACTCTCGATATTAGACTGGGGTGACGATTCATCTTTCAGCAGGAAATTGACCCTAAGTACACAGCCAAGATATCAAGAGAGTGGCGTCACGACGATTCTGTGAATGTCTTTGAGTGGCCCAACCAGAGCCCAGTTTTGAATCCGATTGAACATCTCAGGAGAGATCTGAAAATGGCTGTGTACTGACGCTTCCCATCCAACCTGATGGAGTTTGAGAAGTGCTGCAATGAGGAATGGACAAAACTACCTAATGATGGCTGTGCCGTGCTTGTGGGATCATATTCAAAAAAAATTGGGGCTGTAATTGCTGCCAAAGGTGCATCAACATAGTATTTAGCAAAGGCTGTGAATACTTACATACATGTGAATTCTTAGTTATTTACTTTTGATATATGTGCAAAAAACGTAACATTTTTAATTTTAAGAAAAAATATATATTTATTAAAATTTGGATTAAGGCCGTAACATTTGAAAATATGGAAAAAGTGAACCTTTGTGAATACTTTTCTGCTGACTGAATTCAGTATTGTTGCCATACTATTGTAATAATTCATGTTTAAAATGTGAAAAAGCAATAGTAAAGATGCTATATTTTTGTTTAATAGATAATTATTAATAAATCTTTATTACGAAATCTGTATCAGATTCTTTAGGTTTTGTAGAAAAGATGAAGGCATCTGCATAATTCTATAAATATATATTGGCACAGGTTTAATTTTGTATATTTAATACAGATTTTCCTATATTTTTACACAGGGGTATTCAACACAAGGACTATCCTTTTAATGCTGAGTATTAAGGAAGAACCAGATCCATATTACTACATTGGGTGCACTGACGGTTTTTGAATGATTTAACTTTCCTTCTGGAGTGCCTTTCAACAAAGCAGTTTGTGAAATTGCAATCATCTAAAATGTTAGGGCTTGCATAGTAGCTTAATTTTTTCACGTGGTAATTTTTATTGGTAGCACTGTCGGCTCTACTCTTTCTGTTCTGGTCCGTCCCTTCACACTTCTTTAAAGAGCAGAACGGATCAACTGTGTTGGATGAGCTTGTTATAAGCTAGAACAAATCCCACGTTTCTGCCTATGTAATTCTGATGCTTTGGGAGATGCAACGTGTGTTGTTTCTCATCACATGAGCGTGCTGTGACACCCTCTTTTGTGGTCTACATGCTTGTGCTTTATAGCCACATATCCCAGATTAGGAACATTATTCCTGTGAACCAATTTTTTGGGGGGAACTATTGTATTTCAGTATGTGATTACGCACATCAAAGTGTCAGAGGGAGTTTTTGTACCCAATCTAAATGTTGATATTTTAGTTGAGATCAATTGATTTACTCATCATTAGATTCTTTACTACAAACAAAAAATCTTTTATGATCCTTTCAAGTGCTATTTCACGGTGAATGAGAAAGCATTTCTGCACTTCCTAAAATGACAAAGCAGTTATTTCCTTAGACTGAGTTGTGACTCCTTTTGAGTCAGTTATGTGTGTTGATGCTATTGCACAATGGGTGCTTTTAGTTCCTGTATGAGCTGTGTATTTTTTTAATGCTGTAGATTAAAGGGGTATTTGCTTTACAAACTGCCTATCTTAGATATTTTTTCAAATCCATGTGAAAGAATTTCATATATTGACACCATTATTTGTATTAATCTAAATTCCCAGTTTAGTAGCAGGAATAGAAACATACAACCAATTATATCTTTATTCTCATGAATGTTTCTTTTAGTGAACTATTATACTCTGCGTATGAAACATTAAAATATGAAATTTTTACTTCTTTAGAGACATTTCTCAGAAAGATTACAAGGCTGTTTTCTCCACTAAAACAGGATACGATGTTATCATATCCGTTATGCCATTTTCCAAAAAGCACCTTGGAAAACAATATTTTCAGGAATTTAAGTTGAAAACAGATGCATAACATACATTGTAGTTACTATACCTCTGTGCCCATCACGCTTTTAACTATGTATAATCAAGACAAAGTACCCTATTTGACTATAGCCCTTTAGGAACATATAAGGGAATTAAAATCTGCACATTTGACTTCATTCATTGTGATAGTGTTTCACTTTAAAAAACTAGCAGGCAGGCTTGACAGAGTAAAGGAGTGGCCCATCCATGCCAATATTGTGTGTGAGAGTGTGATTTGGTTGAGCTGTACTGTCAGTAATAGTTATTTTGATTGTTTGTGCAGGACTTGTGCTGAGTGTGTGTGAGAGAGAGAGAGAGAGAGAAAGAATGTCAGTTTGCTGATTCCATTGTATGTGTTTCACATGTGGAGATTTAGTATTCGGTATTAAGTGGGAAATCTTTATGTGCTTTACACCTGTGTGGGAAGAGGAAGGTTTTATGTTAGCAAAGAGAGAGATAATGAATTGGAAAAAAGGTAAACAATGTTGTACCTGCTCCCTATCTGTTTTCCACTCACCACTCCATGGCAAATGCCCTCCAGTTCCTATTGAAGGTAAGTATGGTTTTAATTTCCTCATTGTCCAGTTCAAAGTCAAACACCTGCCAATTTAAAAAAAAACATGAAGTCAGGGCGGAATTTGATCAACTTTATAGTATAAAAAAATATATGAAGTTCAGTTTTACCAATGACCACATGTTTAAATACTGGGTTTTTCTTTACGGTTGGATTTCTCTTGTTTTCTATCCCTCTTTTAAATACAAGTACTCAACCAAAAACATTGCCTGAAGTAGAGATTCTAAAATACATCAGTTTAATTATGTCCGGTTACATACCTGGGAATTTTCCTTTATTCTATGTGGTGTTGACGACTTTGGAATAACAACCACATTCCTCTGGACTTGGAAGCGGATGAGAATCTGCAGAGAGAGTTGTATCAGTCAGATGCTGTGCACGTACGGTACATTTGAAATCTCTTAAAGGTTACAGCCAGCAGACATTTCACTATTCAGAGTTCAGGGGTTAGAGGGAGTTTGTTGAGGATATTACTAGCAGAGAACATCATCTCTACAACCTGTGCTGAAGTCTTCTTATGTTTCTCAGCAATGGCTTTTATCTTTGGATCTTCAAGTAGAGTTGGCTCGTCAGGGTCAGCCCTGTTAAAAGATAGATGTACCGTTGGTATTTAATTGAACAACAAATTACTTTGGCTTTAACCAACAAATATGCAATCTCACCAAGGTCGATCTGGTGAGCCCAGAGGGCTGTAGGCTGTGACTGAGATGCCCTTAGAGTGGCAGTAATTGATCATCTTCTCTTGTGTCAGGTACGGATGGCACTCAATCTTGACAGACACATGTTGAAATAGACACATAAATGGAGATAGATAGATTATAACAAAAGTTGTAGATACAGTATGTAAACGAACAGGAACACTCAACATTTAACAGTAGACAACAAATGTGCGGACATCCATCTTATGTATGGTTCAGGTTATTAGCATGTTCCAGGTGTATATACTGTGTGTGGCCCAGGCAGTGTCACAGCTCCAATTAAGTTGCTTTATCACTTTGAACTACGAAATTAAGCTGACTGACACCACTTAATCTTCCCCTGCAATATGGGCTTTGTTGTATAATCTTAGTGCAGTTAGCAGAACAGAGTTTACAAGTTAGATTTGTGATTGTCTTAATAATTCCTTGTATAACAAACAAAACCTCTCACCTTTTGTTTTTGTAATACAGAGGAAAACCAACTCTGATTTGCCTTAGACTTTAAATGCCTTTGAATTATGGCTGTGTTATATGCACTTTTGATTCAAATTAAATATTTTGCCTATCAATTGCCAATATACCTTCTATCAAATAACTGATTTATGTTAAACCTTTACTGGTCAGGGCTGTATTGTATTAACTTTGATTGGAACATATGACATGTTGGGGGAAAGGCAAAGAACATCAAAAGAACTTTGGAGAGATTATTAATGTTATTATTATATCATGTTTTTGGACTGAATGCATTTGGTTTTTCTCGCTCCCGTCCATCTATCAACGCTATTAGGGGAGCGCTGTACCTGGTTTGCAGCAGGTTTGTACTTAAGGCCTGGCTTGTTTAAGAGGGTTTCAATCTGCTCCTTGTTGAAGTTTGAGATGCCTATGGCTTTGACCAGACCAGCATCCACCAGCTCCTCCATAGCCTGTGTTTACAGAAATACGACAATGTTACTTAACAAAATCTCAATGAAAGCTTCACAGAGTAATTAATTTGTTTTAGGACATCACTTTCCTATAATTTAGACTTTACATAAAAGTAAGGAGATAATGTCTTTGAAAGCTCACTTAATCATTAATTGTGTAATTGTCACCAGTGATTTTTTATTTGTTACCTCCCAAGTGTCCGGGAAGCTGCTGTCATCTGCGATGATCTGTCCATCATCCCCGACAGGAAACAGGGTTTCCCCAGGCTGAAATGTTCAAGGAACGCATTAGTCATTAAATAAACTGTAATTTACTACGTACTCATATCATTAAAAGCTGTACTAGATGGTAAGGTGCATAAAGTACATAGCAAATACATGTTGATAATGTATAGTTATTTTCTCGGGTCCTTATTTGTGTGAATAAACAATTTACACTAAACGTGTGTGTGTGTGTGTGTGTGTGTGTGTGTGTGTGTGTGTGTGTGTGTGTGTGTGTGTGTGTGTGTGTGTGTGTGTGTGTGTGTGTGTGTGTGTG
>JAVQJS010162102.1:0-10700 GCA_036024795.1 Galaxias rostratus
TTCTCCGGGACAGCAGAGTCGTGGTCATAAACAAATATTTCCAGGGAGGTCTTTTCAACAGTGTCTGAAGTAACCTGTTTGGTCTCTGGAGCTCCTGGAACATGGACCTTCTGGTAGAAAATTGAATACACAACATGACTATTCAAATGGGTGTGAAGCTGCTAAGTAAGTGCACATACACAATGCTGTGGAATATTAATCATCAACTCCCTCTGATCCTCTACGCTATAGAAGCACATATACCATGGTGTAACTTTTTGCCACATTGTTGGCTCTGAGTGATAGTCTGTAATCATAGCTAACATCACCACTGGACTGACACACGCTAATCTCTGTCTGAGGGACGGCAGAGATGTGGTCTGCAGCAAGACTTTCCTGGGACATTTTCTCCACAGTGTTGGGAGAAACTTGATTGGTCTCTGGAGGTATTGCCTTGAAAACCTCCTCCTCCAAAAAAAATGCATAAAGAGCTAATATTTGCTGTTAAGAAAGTTACCCACTACCACAAAGCCCAGATTCAAGGACAGTTTCTTTCCCCAAGCCATCAGGCTTTTTAACAAACACATTTGAGGCCCCCCCCCCCCCCCCACTCCACACACTCCTTTTTATTTTATTTTTTGTACTGTCACTTTATACAGACTCTGTTCACCTTAGTACCCCATACGCCGGTAATTTCTATAACTTATATTTGTATATTTTGAATTAGATTTTATTTACTTTGCGTTATATTTTATTGATCTATTTTTTATTAATGTCTGCATTAGCGTTGGGTGTTGAAGAGACACAAGAATTTAATTGCATACTTTTGCCTCTGTAATAGTTATGCATATGACAATAAAAAAACCTTGAACCTTGAACCTTACAACAGATCACCTTGTGGTTGCTCAGTGACCGGACATTAGAGTAGGGTAGATTACATAAACCTGGTGTCACAGTAGCACATGATCTACAAACAAGATGCTTTACCTTTACTACAGGTTAGGTTGTGTTTTGGTCCTCGGTACTCATTTGAAACAAAAGAAGTATTGTCAGATTTGATTACACCCTACATTATATGCCACGTTTCAGACAAATGCGTGCATTCGAATATTTGAAGCTTTAATTATTTTTATCCTCTGTAGCCTGAACACAGAACAAATTCAAAACTAATGTTGAGCCCCAAAATATATTACTTCTTCTCTGCAAGAACTGAATCTACATTTCAACACTACTATCAACAAAAAAGGAGGGGATTATGAGAGCAACCAACCTGAGATTACAGATGTATCAAGGCATTATTATATCCACATTAGGAAGTGTCTTTTTATCAATGAAAATAAGAGGAAACTACTGCAGACGTTAAGCAATCATGCTACCTTACTAGCTCCTTTTGGTGAATTGTAAGACATTTAACACCACGTTACTGTCTAGCTAGGGTATTGGTCTGGTCATCTCCCTGCATAAAAGCATTGTGCATGTGCCTAAACATAAACCTTTTCATTTGCATCTGCGGATAACACTTGGGGCTAAAGATTGGTGGAGGTGACTGCCTTTTGACCACAGCATAAATGATAGACATTGTCACACAAGACATGAACAGTGTCTAAGATAAAAACTCAACAGGAGCCACTGGCAACTATGGCAATAATAAACGCTAGATCGTCTGACACCAAAACTGGAAAGGCTCAAACCCAGCTATTCCCAGGCGTTTGCGAGCTGACAGAGGAGCACAGCTGGCTTTTTCCCAGGAAGCAAATATATAACCATATCACCCTGTCCAATCAAATCTTCAGGATCACTGCTCTGCCATTCTGCTGCTCTGACCAGTCCCTAAGTTGGGGTCAATGACCTAAGTTTTACTTTACCTGCCAATTCTCCTGCACTATGTACAGTGCAACCACTTTCAAGCAAAGGATAGCCTATCAGTTCACAGAAAATCCAAAGTCACACAAACATCTACAAAAAGTCTAGTAAATGCTCCCTGTACCCCATGAAAACATATCGGTCAGACATAAGTGTCTACCATTGCTATGGCATTTCCAACTGCAGGCCTAAAACCCACATAGTTCTCCATAGATGAAGAAGAAAATACATATTCCAATCATCAATACTGTACCAGTCAAAGGTTTGGACACAGTTTTTAAGTAAATGGGAAATTGGAAAGTGTGTGACTACCTTTGACTGGTACTTACTATATACATTTCATTACCAAATAGATTTTAGGTAGGATGAAACGTGTTCCTCTGTCATCGCCAGCTCCATACCGCCATAACACTCCAAAAATGAAGGCATGTTCTACTGAAGTACATTTCTAATTTAACGAAAAAACATATTGCGTGGCTTGTTACATTTAGATAATCAAAAGTTGTGTTAAGTATACGTTTTAAAATTGGTACATAAAAACAGAAAGTCAAAGCTTCAATATTAAAACTAGATTATGCTGTAAATGAGTCATTAACCACCAATGGGGTGTATTTTGCAGTCATCGTAAAATAAAGTTTGATACATCACACAATAAACACAACACGGATACACTAATTTGACACAATGTAGATATAGGATGGATAGGCGCATAGGCAACAATTGTTTTAAACGTAACGATAGAATGTCCTTCCAAAGAAACAAAATTACACGTGTTGCAAATAACAATACAATTATCTGACAATTGAATGCTATGAAGGCACATGGTAACATTGGCTTCGCGCTTGTTAAAGGACTGCGTAGTTCTCCTCGATAAAAACACCAAAACTGGAAAGAAAAACGTGAATGGAATCTAATGTTATTTAATTTAATTAGTATTTCCATTCAAGTTTATTTTCCTTTTTTTTCCTTAATTACTTGTCTTTATGAGTGGAGCAAAAGAAAGTGTGGTGGAGCAAAACCACTTTGGTTGTGGACTGTAAGTAAAACGTAGTAAAACCTTTTTTTTTTGTTAAGTATGCAATCATTTAGAACAATAGTGCCATTTTGTTTATAATGTAATACAAATATTTAGATCACAATCTTACCAATATAAAAGGTTTGTCGAGCGCAGAACCGCTTTTAGATTAATTCCGTTGATCAATGAGAATATCTTGTTACTCGCCTCCAAAAATATTTGTTCTAAAGAATGTGTAAAGTTATTTTCCCTTTCTTGTCTATAGCCTGGTGGTTATTTACGCGCATACAAATACTTTAGCTCTTGCAGCGGCAGAAATTTTGAGGATTGAGAAATGGTTGGCATTTGTAAAACCATGCATGATATGGGGGGTCGTTTTAGTTCCGCCTCCTTCTCTAAAACCTATGCCCTATTACTGCTCTCATATATTCCCTTACTTATATGCGCACTGGAAACGTAAAAATGATTAGACTTAGAGGAGAATCAACCCACAACGTAGTTGACGTTTCGGTTGAGATTTTGACTGCTCGTTTTAGGCGTAAAGCAATAGTTTACACGTGCAAATTCATTGATTTTGTATGACACTGTTTCGCTGTGTTATCCCGTCTCCATAACCGTTCCCACATTTTTTGTTCTCAAATGTTTCTGCAAGGCGGTGGCGTAGAAATTGTCCACTGAGGGAGAGCTCTAGAATGAGACCTTCTACCACATGGTCATGGAAGGGAGAACAATAGCTTGACCTGGAAGCAGTCACCTAAGAGGTGGAGAGAGGTCATACTGAGCCATGACAAATGAGTGGCTTGGGTCTTATACATCTCCCCAATTCACAATCATATAAAATAATAGTAATAATATTAATATTATTATTAATAATTGGAATAATTATAGTAACTATTTATACATCCCCTCTTAAAACAGGGTTACAAAATTACCATAAAAATAACAGCACACCATTTTACATAATGAAAACGCTCAAACACTAAAACCACACAGTAAAATCAATCATATTAGAATGGCTTGGTGTGTAGACAAAGTTTGAATTATTGCCATTGTGTTTGAAAGGTAATGGCAGTTCACTCCTTATGATTAAATTAAGGTGAGTCTTTATGTGCTAGTTGGTGCCTCAGAACGCAATGCCAAAAACTTTTGAGGAAAAAGAACCCTGTGTGCTTATAATGTGGTTATGAGAGGATGTTTTGATTGTATGCATTTCTGAATAGATTAATGAATCAATTACTATAATTTTATTTGATGTGCCTTCTTAGCTGTTCTTTGTGTAGATTTGTAATTAAACCTTAAGTACATCCTTATAATGCCAAGATCAATAGCAGATGAACTTGGCAGCATTATGCAATTACGGCCTAAGTCTGTTAAGATAAACTATGTTGTGACTATACACATGCTTTTTAAATTACTTAATGTTCTGTTTTTTTGCTTGTTTCGCTTGTTTTGAGATAGACCAAAATGTTTCTTTGACCTTTCAATTACCCATGGAACTGTCCTGAAGAGATCAATCGGTCATCCGGACAATCACCAACAATGTGTAATTCCCCTGATGGGTTCCACATCTTCTCCTCTACATTGTCATGATGGTAAATACAGAGCTTTTACAGGCTTTTAATGGTGCCAGTTAGTTGTGTGCAGTTGTGACTGTAGTTCTGGTACTGAGGAAGTTTGTTAACAGCAAATTTGCCCAACCACCAAAAGAAATACGATCCAGTGCTCATTCTAACTTTCAATACTTGTTACAGAGTAATTCCCCTGGGGTATTATGGGATTCAAAATAAAATGAAGGAGAAAGAAATGATTGCTTTGTCCTTTAATAATCTGTCTTAGTACCGAATTGATTTACTGTAACATTCTGTTTGGGAACTTGACTAAAGTATGTTTGTTGTTCTTCTCTTAGCCACTAAAATGTGTTCCCCATTTGATAGAAGTGTTTTGCTTGATATCATCAATTGCTCTCCTCAGCTGTCATCGTTGATATTGGTATGTGGACTAAAGATATATCAATCATTCAAAATGAAATCTCAAAGTTGGCAGACATGAATACTTTGAACTTTCAAAACCGTCTTTACTACAATGTCACAATCAACTAGAATATTCCATCTTGTTGCTCTTGCTCAATCTGCAGCTACGCACGTCATCATTCAAACGTCACCCCAAGACAAAAAACTGCATCGTGTTATCTCACTATGAGCCAATCTATTTACTTGCTACATCATGTTTGCTGTTCCAACAAGGTACTGTGGTGCTGTAGGTACTGCACGTAGAAAATGTTAAATGGGTCAGGCGGAAAATTTGCCTGTCCATCCCATGCACCTGTGACTACTATTCTTTTTCCATAAGTACTTATTCTGAACCAAAATATCTGAAATGTCAATAATAGTAAAAAACAGTTACCCTGTCCCAAAAAATTAACCGTGGAGCGTGGACACTGTACCACAGACCTGAAAGGAAGTGACAAGGTGTGTGTAGTCTTTCATCACCATGGAAATGGCTAATTGGTATTTTGGCAAACAATTATGGAAACTTTAATCACAGTAATTCGGTTACCCAGAGAAACGTTTTTTGGTCTTTCTGTTTTGCACTGACCTTAGAGCCATGTCCCCACAAAAATGTAAAAACAAGAGACTTTGGGGAAAACTTGACTACCGGCCAAAAGTTCAAGCTATTAGCGTGCTTGTTGAAGGGTAAGGGAAAAGAGTGAGGGGATTTTAATGTGTCTGAGGTGGACCAATCTTTAATTAACACCCCCTCCAAGCCTCTGTATTGGACTACTCCCACTGGGACACATAGATCAAAGCCCTGTCGCCACAGGGGGCAAGGAACCAACACATGGAGAGAAGGGCACATGGCCTTTTGCCAACTGGGACCCAGGCTTGATACTCCATTACCAGACCCACTATCTCAGACCGTGTACCCCTTCCGTGTATCAGTTTGCTATGGTAAAGAGATGTGTCGATGTTTCATAGTTTCCAAATAAAAAGTCTACAACACGATGTACTTGCGCACTTCCAGTATACAGATGACGGTGTGTTCGGTACATCGCTGGGAGTATTTCCAGGAGAGATATCGAATAGCGCTGAGTAGCCCAGGAGGGCTATTTAGAAACAACTGATACAAGAGCCCTTTTCCAACAATGGGTGGTCCATCCGAATGCTTTGGGAGATCTGAAAGCAATCCGGGCCTCACTTGACCACTGTATCTTAATGTAAACAGGCGCTCCCAGGACGGTCTTATAGATTCCTGGTCTCCAGTGCAAACCAATGCGGTGAGCAGGGCGGCTCTCTGTTTGTGCTTCCCCATGATGCTCCTATCCCCTGATCCCTCCCACGAACCTTGTGTTGTCCACACCCAGGCCGAGTGCTGCTTTAAACCTGGCATAGAGCTGGATGGGAGCCCAGGCCTTTTCCCAACCTCGCTCTGTTTGTTTGCATAAAAAAGGCCAAGCCTGGTGTCTTTAATAGAAAGTTTTGAAAGGTTTAAAAGGCCAAATTCCTCCCGACACTCTCCACGAAGATTGGAGCTTGACTCGTGTGATATTTCCAAGAACTGAGATGGTTGAATGAGAACATGCGGAGCAACCATAACAGAGTGGTGATGTGGGGTGGAAAGTCACCCACGCAGGCATAGCCAACACCACATGGGTTGTTTCACTTACTACTATTATGTTATGAAGGTGTACATTGGGCTAGAAAAAGGTCACAGCCTTTCTAGCAGTGAAGGACAAACAGTTTGAGTAAAACTTGTCATCCACCCTAAAGACTGATTCTCACGATTCAAGTTCAGAACACCCGAGATTGTGCTACATTGACATTTAGTCTGCCATCAATAACACAATATCTCTTTTAGTCCCGCATTCTCACCCAATCTGTCTCTCTTCGACTTGATATAAATTTTCCTTTCCTAACATAAATACATTAAACTCACATACCATGACGTCTAAAACCTAGGGAACGATGGTCACTTACGACAGTCCCTTAAAAGGGTAGAAAGGAGCAAAGCAAACAGAAGTCCTCACATCCACCCACTCACAAATAGGGCTCCCTAAACGAGGACAGTGGAGCTGGCATGGGTCATGCATGTGTTTGAAAGATTGAAGTGTTTGCAAGAGAAGGACTGCTTGATGTTTTCCTTGTATCTATGCTGTGACCTGTTTCAATTTGCCAATTTTCAGCTCCACGCATATCACTTTATGTGGTTGTGAGAATACCTGTCGAAATGTCCGAAGGACCTGAGGCTGAAATAGCCCTTTTGGCTCCTACATACACATTCAAGGTTGTGATGATTTGGCAGCCTGGCAAGTAACAAATGTTCTCTCTACTCCCTCTATTGAAGAACCAGAATGGTATGCCTAACAAGAAAGAGACCCTTTTTTCCAACACATCGGCCGTACACACTGTACGCTCACACTTGCAACAACTTGTATGAAATGGCATGTGTGAAAACCATCAAAGGATATAAACACTAGACCAAGGACCCAAACAGTGGTTAGGATGGCGACAGCGGATCATTGTCTCCGACCTCCCAGCTAGCAGGTATTGTAGTAACTATCACAGAAAATCCCAGCCTACATCCTTTGTACTCCACACGTTCATTATAATGGAACGTTGTATAAGTGGCTCAGAATAAATTATGTCTGCTCCAATATGTTTCTTAAACACATGATTCTATGACATTAGCTTGAAAGGCTCGTAGAGCTGACAGCCAATCGTTCAACTTTGTGAAGTGCACTTAGCCCAGCCAATTTATCCCCTAATCATATGGATTTGTATCTCTCTTTATACTGTTGCCATGGAAACTATGCAGTGTTTATGTTCTCTGACGCCTATGTATCATGTATATTTCCTGACGATCTAAATGAGGGTTATTAGGCTGGCTGATCGTTGAGATGGATTGTCATGAATGCTCTTCGACTGATGACTTATAAGATAATAATAATATGATAATAAATAAATAAAAAATAATAATAATGATAAGAATACACAGTGGAGGTTTACATTCCTTGTACTCTCTTTTAGTTAAACAATATGCTTGTGTCTCTGATGTTGTAGTTCACCATACTGGACAGATTACTTGGGCAGAAGTGACTAGTTAAATGTGTGTACGAGTGGAATAACCTCCAAGGAAAGTTGGCTCAACAGATTGACCATCATCAGTGATGGCATATAGACACATGTTATAAGTAGGAATGTACTGGATGATTCTGGAATTTGACCAATGGCAAACAGGAAGTGCCCAGCAAACAAACATTTGAAATAACACAATGTTGAGCTAAAAACAGTCCTTTGAAGGTATTGACTGTAGGTCAACGCAGAGTTACATTGAGATCTGCCAGAGTCAACAACAGTGACTCAGGGAAAAGTGTCCTAAACTCTGTGGAAATATCATTTGGGGGCAAAAGGTCTGTGTGGTCACATATGTAACTAAAACCATTGCTAATTCAGAGTTGTAAGTTGTAGTAGCATAATTGATCAATAGTAATTAGGGCTAGTAATGTAAACTACATAAAACTCAATGGAGACATTAATTCTCTATTCTAAAGAAGACGAAGTGAATCAAAAAATACGAAGACACATTCATGTTAATCGTTTGACAGTATTTTACAATGGATGTGCAAGATTGAGATTGAAAGAATTAGAACCACTCCAACATGATAAGATTTCAGGAATACCACTGCCTCCCTGTGGTTGGACTTCGAGTTCCTGGGCATTCATATTATAGAGGCTTACCTGAGCTGAAAAATCAACGCTATTTCAATAATCAAGAAGGTGCAGCAGAAACTGTATTTATTGAAGGTACTCTATAGGTGCGGCATAGAAAGCATTTTGACTTACTGAGTCTGTGTTTGATTCTACAGCTGCACTGCTGCAGACAAGAAAGCACAATAGAGCATTACATCGTTGAAAAGCTGCCCTCAGGCAGATGTCTACAGATACTGAAGACAAATAGACTGAAAAACTGTTTCTATGCCATTACTTCCCTAAAAGAAAAACCTTAAGGGATTGTTCAATATCCATAGAACGTCAATGTTCTCTTTCCGATATGTTATTATTTAGTTAGTTATTGTTACTGTTTTTGTATTGTTTTACTTTATTTATTATAGGTGTCATAGCCTAAAGTGCGTTTTTACATTTTGTTGTACCTGCACAATGACAATAAAGATATTAATTAATTAGTGTTGGTTTACAAAGTTGCTGAAATAACTCACGCTCACATACACTATAAAATGTTAATGTGTTACAGAATGTCAAAGATCATTAGTTTGATAGGATAAAGTAAAGCCATTTACGTCAAATGTAACTCTCATAATGCGTTTGGAACAGCTTGGTAGGTACACAGCGCTGTGGTGAGGGGCGACAACAGTCGCACTTCTCCGGCCTCATCTTCATTTTCTGGGTCAAACTCAGGAGGAGCTGGTAGTGTGATAGACTTGGGCTTGCCGGCTGGGACCCCAGTCCTGAAAACCTCCCACCGTTCCTTGGGTAGAGCCCATCGTTGGGCCCTCGAGTCACCCGCAAGCTTATCCCTCAGCAGCTGAACATTCCGCAGGGCAAAGTGAAAGAAAGGCAGGCACACAAAGGCAAAGCCTAGCACAGCTAGGGTGGCAGCTAGGGGCCTCTTTTCGAAGTCAAAAGCAGGGTAGATGTAGGGCTGGCCCCTTATGTTGGTGCCCCCACTCATCCAGTAGAGAAAAACAAAGAGGATGTTGTTTGTTACATGCTAGGAGCATGTAGTGTTTTGTTTCCCTAGGTTGTGGGTGTGGCTGTTTGTGGCACCTCCTGAAGGTCTGCAAAAACATATCACAAAATTCTAAAACATTTCTTCTGGCCTGCCTTAAAGACTGATGTGGCTAACTACTGTCGTTCATGTCATACATGTCAAATTGCTGGGAAACCAAATCAAGTCATCCCACTTGCTCCACTTCATCCTATCCAGGCCATGGGTGAACCATTTGAAAATGTATTGATGGATTGTGTTGGTCCTTTGCCAAGGTCTAGGTCAGGAAACCAGTACTTATTGACTATTATGTGTACAGTCACCAGATTTCCAGAGGCCATTCCTCTCCGCACAATCACAGCAAAAGCTGTCATTAAGGCCATGATTAAGTTCTTTACCACCTTTGGTCTGCCTAAGACAGTGCAAACAGACCAAGGAACCAATTTTAAATCAAAAATGTTTGCAGTAGTATTGAGATCATTTAGCATTACCCATAAGACGTCTAGTACTTATCGCCCACAGTCACAAGGGGCAATTGTAAGGTTTCACCAAACTTTGAAGTCTATATTGCGCAAACATTGTATGGAGTCCCAGAGAGAGTGGGACGAAAGTGTTCTTTTTGTATTGTTTGCAGTACGTGAAGCTGTGCAAGAATCTTTGGGTTTCAGCCCCACACAGCTAGTCTTTGGACACTCGGTAAGAGGCCCCTTGCAGGTCCTTAAGGAACAACTGGTTGACTCTGTGAAAACACAGTATTCTGTGTCTGAGTATGTCAGCCAGTTTCAGGAACGCTTGTCAAAGGCCTTGTCACTAGTCCTTGGCTAATAAAGCCCTAACTCTATCCCAGGAAAAGATGAAAAGGCACTTTGATAAGAAGGCAGCGGATCGCTCTTTTAAGCATGGGGATAAAGTACTTCCCTGTCCCATTTCTGGATCTGCCCTTTCTGTAAAGTTTTTGGGTCCCTATGAAGTTGAGAAAAAGCTTCATGCAGTAACTGTCCCTGATGCCTATCCTCTGCCTCTCATGGATGATTGCATCGATGAAATTGGTTCAGCTAGGTATGTCAGCAAGCTGGACATGCTGAAAGGGTATTGGCAGGTGCCTCTTACTCCTCAAGCT